>JACGDI010005690.1:88854-103201 GCA_014898725.1 Jacaranda copaia
GCATGGCCTGAGAGAGAATTCTTCAAATCAACTGAGTTGTGAGAGGAAGAGAGAGATGCTAAAGGTGAGTATCAGCAAGAAATTGCATGATACAGGCGAAAAGGTATATTTATCCTCTTAAAAAAATATATTTTAAATGATTTTATTGCATTAAGTAGTAAATTTGTCAACTTTGATCAAATTTTGACATCAGATGAGGGTATTTATAATTTTGATATGATCAGGAGAGAAAGTTAGTGTAATTGTTCATGGTAATAGAGAAATCAATGTAGTGTTCCCAAAATTTCATAATGTAAAAATATTTAATTTATGATTAAGTAATGCGATGAGTTGGTAAAACAACCGGACAACTTGATTTACGGGCAATTAATGAAGTATGCCTTCTTCATGCCCTTTAATTTTTTGATGCACATTTCGAATCATTTGTCACCAAGAACCAAGTGGAGTTTGATGCAAATCACGAGTAGGTAAAACGACGTGAAATTTTTCAAAGGAGTACTCCATCCCACTTTTGAATCAAAGGAGGGTTAACACAATAAGAATCGCCCAACTTTTGTAATTTAGCTATCAACATTTAATCCAATGTATTACACCCTATTATTTATTTTACAAAATATTGAGGAGATTAATACTTTTATTGTATGTACACGAGTCGTCAATATTTCCTGAGATACTATATATAATATAATATAATATAATATAATCTCACAACTCGTCAATGTTATGCTTATGTTGCAACTAACTATATGCAACTTATGCCCATAAAAAGGCTGATAATTATTACGGTTCATTAGGCGCATGTAGACTACTTTAAATGTAGGATCTAAACAGGTTTAGAAAGTGTATAAAAGATCACTCTAGCTAAAAGCATGGTTTCTAAATAGATAATTACATCTTTTTCCCCATTTCTCATAAATCGCACATCCTCTATTTAATACGGAGGCAATATGAATTTTATAAAATAAATTAAAAAATATTTTCTCTTGAATTTATCTATTGGTATCGAATATGAAAATTTACTTCTAGCTATATTTACTAACTGAAATGAAAACCTACATGACTCTCACTTTCCTAGCTTTCTATATCAACATATGCTTTTAGATTTCCTGCCTCACTATTTAAAAAATCAAACCGGATCAGCCGGTCGGACCATCAACCGACCGGTAAACTGGTACGATTTTCTCAAAAAATTGAAAAAATGAAAGAAAAAAAAAGGTCATATTTTGTAAAAACCGTTCAAACCAGTCGATTAGACCATTGAACCGGACCAATTTTTTTATTTAATTTTTAATAAAATTATTTTTTAAAAATTATTTTTTTGTCTAAATATAAAGTTTGAAGGTTAAGATACGCTTCACAAACCATCGAAAAGTAAAAAATAAGCCTTAATTTAGAGTTTAAAATTTAGAATTAACTCATACACTCTCAATTTTAAACTTTAGATTTGATTTATTTAAATTATTGCGGTTATTTGTAATATGAATAGTAAAATTTGGATTGTAATATTGGACAATATTTTTTAAGCTCTTTATATTTTATATTTTGATATTTTATTAATTTTTAAGAATATATAATATAAATATATATTTCATAATTATAACATCACGGTTCAATTATGGTCCGACTGGCGGTTGAACTAATGAACCGTGAACTGATAATTTTTTTGGTTTAATGAACGATCCGATTTTTCGAATACAGTTTTACTAGTTCCCTTTTTCATGAGTAAAATAGGAGTCACTTGTTAAGAAAGAAAAAAAAAACCTTACCATATTATTCGTTGAAAATCGATCCCTTAACTATCAAGTTATGTTTGTATGTGATGTGAAAATGAAAATAATATTAATCTTGCCACACAATTTAATATCCGTTGGTTTTATTCTCACCAATTACTCACGCAAATTCCGAAAAATGGCGATGCAATTAATATTGAATTCGGACAAGTACAACAATGTTTTCCTATTTCTCTTTTGTCAAAAAGAAGAAGATTGTTTAGGTCTTAGGAGACCCACCCGGTTTCCTTTGGCTTTTTTCAAAGTTGGAAACGTGTGAGATTTATTTACCTTAGTAGCTGGGCCAAGATTTTGATTTTGCCCTACATTAAGGTATTTTTCGTGTTAATTAGTTCATTCATTTCATTGAAAATGTGTGGGCAAAACATTGGACACTTTGTTTTCTTTAATTTCATCGGGAAAGGAAGTGGTCAAAAAGGGAAACGCGGCAAATACCGACAGATTAGCCAGGTAACTTTGAAAGGTTTATGTCATGTCATTTATGGTTACTAATAATTTTGATACACGTTATGTATGATTAAATTTTTTATAGTAAAACAAATGAAAATTATTTGTTTATTTTATATCTAATACTAGTTTTTATATAAATACAAAAGTTAAGATAAAATCATAATAATTAGTGAGGTATAAACTGGGATGATTATATATGATAATCAACATTACATAAGTTGTAGTTATAAGAATTTAAAAAAATTAAAATACATCGCTCAAAAATAACATTACGTAAGTTGTAGTTATAAGAATTTAAAAAAATTAAAACACATCACTCAAATATACATCAAAATGGAGTAGGTGTTTTGTTAATAGTATAAATTATTAGAATTAAAAAAATGTATAAGTAATTAAATTATAATAATTATATCAATTATTTCGTAATATTATCATATTCTTATTGAATAATTTTTAAATTTTCGCTTACAATTTTTTTTCTCTCACAATTATCCCATCCTCAATTAGGATATTATATACTCAACTTTTTTTTTTATAAGAATTATAAACTCGAATCGACCATATAAAATTTCTTCTTGTAAATAACTCATATGTCATACATTAACTACTAGTTTTTTTTTTTTTTAAGTAAACAGTACCAGTAATAAGTAGTCAAAAATAAAAATAAAAAAAGGAATATAACATAACAGTACAATTTGAGCACCGCACAAGAATATAACAAACATAAGATGAAGTGGAGATATTTTTTAAATGTGCCTTGCAAAGTTAAATTTCATAATGACAGTCTCCCTTTTTAAATAAATATATCGTCAAACGTCAAACAAATCAAGCCGCGTTTTCTGCCGTCGTATGCATACATAGATTCAATGTTTAAGTTTGGCATGCATGTTGTTGGCTTTGCTTAATTTAGTACATAAATTTTGAGATGAAGGTACAATTAACGTGTATAACATTGCAACAGTATAGCACTTTATTCTTAATTCCCCATGTTCCGCCTTAATTGGTTTTTAGGTATATATAGATGTCCAAATTTAATGACTAGTTGATTAGAAATACAATGTGAAAAAAACCAGTATTTAATATGCATGGGTCCAAAAATGCATAGGTATAACATTAGGTTTTCAATATACCAGTAAACTAAGAACATAAAATGAATTGTTTGAGACCAAATTATGATTTAATTTTACGTTAGTTTGGTACTATATTGGTTAAATAAATGAGTAATGGTCTTATAATGATTTTAGACAATTATCACCTCTCGAGTTAGTTTTTGAAGTGAGTTACTCATTTTTTATATTGGGCTATCCAATGTTGTTAAATCACATTTTTCATATCATTCTATGCTCCAAGTGTTCATTAGTGTATGCTGGGTGTGTTAGATTTCCACATCAGATAATTAAATTAGTGATTGTCTCTATATATGGTTTTGGACTATTCTCACATCTAGAGTTAGATTTTGGAATGAATTAAACCCATTGTTAAATTTTCAAAAACTATTGTGCATGCAGTCTAATCTAAATTATATGGAAGTTATTTTGCGTGTCTATATTATTGCATAATGTAGATATAACAATTAAATGTAATTATTATTTCCATAAAATTGTCAGGATTGGTATATTTACTTGCATGGTATTCCATTATACTACTCATAAATACAATTTTTATATAACAATTTATCAATGAAACATTATTTGTCAGTCATAAATAAAATATAAATAAATTCAGAACGTGTAAAGAAAGTAAGAATATTTTTCAATTATAGAATATTTGCTAATAGAACTAGAAATGGATAGGTGAAAAAAATAATAATAATCTACCTATGACAAAATCAAAATCCAAGTGAAGTGAGAGAAAGAATTGTTTATATTTAGACTATATATCCTGCTGAATGTCTCTTCGTATGATTCATCTATCGTGTCCGCATTCAAATTGATCGCTTAGGCCTCGTTTGGATGCATAAATAAAATTGATAAAATTATAATAATTTAGTAATATTACATTGTTGATGATACTATATTTGATGATCAAAATTATAAATTTTTGGATTAAACATCAATATCTTTTCTCCCAATATTTATATGGACTGCATAATTTGAATTCAGTGAAGGATTATTTATCAAAAATTATGTAAATTATAAATCAAACCCATAATTTATCCTAGATTAACTCATCAACATCAATTGCTTAATGAGGCTTGATAAGATAATTAGTTTATCAAGCCCCATCCAACAATACAAACAAGTCCTCTGAGTAAGTTGTAGTCCTAATCCCCAGGTCACCAACTCTAACAATCGGAGTACTGTATTTGTCTGGAAAAAATTCATTTTTGTCCTTGAGATTTCAACTTGATTGTAAAATCATCCCTATCCTTTTAACCAACTTCAATCTCACCCTTCTGATCATCTTCCAACAACATATCCAACCTATTTAAAGGGCATTTTAGTAATTGCCCCTTTAATAATTAAACAAATAAAAAATCAAAACAAAATCTAAGCCATTTCTTTTTATGCGATAATCTAAACCATAAACCAAAAACCAAAGGCAATATGTATGATTTTCTTTCAGTTTTTCTTTTATTTTTTAATTTAGTTGAATTTATTTTATCATGCTTTAATTCCATTGAACTTGCAGGATGTAAGCTCTCAAGCTGCAATTGTGGACAATAGCATAGGTTGTGAGGTTTGACTTCATGTTTTAGTGTTTTAGAGATTTAGGAGATGTTTTGGTATTTGAGAGGTATGAGAATGGAAAAAGAGGTTGTGATTGGTTGTGAGATAAAATATAATGATAATAGTGATGTAATGGGTTGATGTGAGGTTGTGAATGATTGTGATATTTTTTAAATATATTTGAGAGATTTGGTTGGAATATAGAAATTATTTTATGAATTTTGATTTTTAAGTTTTTGAAGCAACACCGACCTAAGAGACACATTAAATGGTCTCACAATCAAACAACGCCTTGACCCTAAAACATGTTTTATAGACAAAAAATGAGGTCAAATCCCGCAAACAATCACAACCATAGGTTCTTAATCTTGAAAGTAAGATACCAAAATCTCTTCACTTTAAGGTAAATAAATTGTGTGTTTGCTCAATTATAAATAGATAAATAAGTGAAATTATTAAATGTATTTATATTAGCATTACCCCTGTGCTATGCACGGATTTTTTAAAATTACTATATATTAATTTAATTATTAAATTATAAATATAATTAAAAATTGCAATATAAAAAAAATATTACAAAAAATGGACAAATAATTAGTAAAATTAAATATTACTTCAAAAAAGATCGAGTAAAATTAAATTTAAAATTTTTAAATTTAATATTTAAAAGCTTGAAAAATATAAAAACATCTCATATACATGATGTCATGAACAATAAATTTTAAGATTATTCAACCAAAAGTTGAAAAAAAAGAAAAAGAAATTCAAAAATCCCAAAGATAAAAGTTCATGAATATTATTATATACTTCATTAAAAAGAAGAAAATACTATGCAACCAAAAATTAATAGATAGTTGCATTAAAAAATAAAAATATATGAGAATAATATAGAATATAAGATTGATGGTGTAAAAGTTGTTAAAAAAAATTTAAAACTATAATACTTTAATATTATTTTAATTTGAAAAGATGATGAGTATATATATTAAGTTAAAACTTAAAATATAAAGAATAAGATAATATATTGGCTACTAAGAATTTAATAAAAAAAAATTGATTGAAAATCAATTAAGTCAAGACAAAACTATGGAAGTAAAGATAAAAATATTAAAAAATAAAATAAAATAAGTATATAAAATAATTATAAAGGTAAAATCAATATTAGTATATAAGTTAATAGAAATCTTTTAATTTGACTCATAACTTAGTTATCGAATAAGTAAATGAAGAAAAGAGTTTGACATTAGCAATACAAAGTTAAAATTATAGTAAATTTATAAAATAGTTATAAACTTAAAATTGATTTTAAAATATGAATTAGTGATAGGACATGAGAATTAAATTGGAATGTAAAATAAAATATAGAAACAATAAATTATTATGTTCATACTCAAATTTTTGTATAATATAATTGGATATTCATATTATAATTTGTAAATTACAGAAAAAAGTGAATAACAAAAAAGTTGCTAACCTTTCAAATAATCAAAATTTAAAAAAAATTAAAATTAAAATTGGATATATATATATATATTTTGATGGATTAAGTAATGTCCAGTGTTATAAACTTAAAAAATTAATGAATGTATTTTTTTATTGAAATAACCATCTCGTAATTTTTACAAGTAGATCAAAAAGGATTTAAGAATAAGATTTAAGAATGTATATTGATGAAGTCGTACATAAAATTTTGATACATATATATATGAAGAATTTTATTAATTTTCAATAGTAAAATTTTGATACATACATACATAAAATTTTGATACATACATATATATCTACAAATAGTACTATTTTCATTCGCCATCTTTAGTACCATTTTCTCACGCCTTGGGCCGTGAGCCTACTTGTCACGGGAATTGCTTCCAATCTATTGGACTATCAACTTGTCTACAAGAAATTTCAAATCGATGCATAAAAACTTTCTTGTTCCTTCTATGATTTACATTAAATTATGGTTTTGATTATTACAATACTTGTTGTGAAATTCATATAAATATATCTTTCTTAAAGTCTGCTCAAAATGTTCCATAAATAATTAGAATTAGTCTTCCCTAAAAATGTATGTAGAATGCGTTTTAAAATTTAAGCTGCAAATGGCAAGATACGGTGCAAAATAGTGTAGAATTGGATGAAATGGGATGTTGGTGCATGCCACGGCAAGCATGGTAGAATGCTGGGTGACAAAGTGCAAGGGAAATAGCATCCAGGCTCAAATTCTAGGTAAATCAGCCCACAACGAGCATAGGGTGCGAGTAGGCCGTGCCTTGGCTCAAGGTTCACTGGAATCTTGAGCCATGATGCAAGTTTTGTGCATCCTGGCATGGATCAATCTGCCATAATTATGATTTTCGCGCGTCGGAGCACAAATTTGGTGTGCCCTGACGTGGCAATTTATTTTGGGTATTTAAACCTCATTTTCTTTTAGGTTGATTAGAATGAACCCTATAAACATATAGTTCTAGATTGTTTCAAATAATTCTCTCAAAACGGATGTTAGAACGAGAGTGTTGGTTGTTCTTGTAAGATTTGTGAGACTTAAATTTGTATTTGACACTTGATTTGAAATCAATAAATTCATATGTTTGTTGAGTGGATTAAACACATCATCGAACCATGTAAATTTTGTTGTGTTTTTTCATTGAATTACTTTACTTTTATTTCTAAATTTTATTATTTAGTCTTTTTGTTTCACGACAATGTATCTCATAATCTTGAACTTTGATTGAGCATATTTAAAGAATTAAGATAACTCTGAAATAATCTTCATATCAACGCCACTTGCTGTATTAGTTTATTACTTTATTTCTAGTTGTTGTTGGTCTCACTATAAAAGAAAATTTGTGCTGCTATCAAAGGTGGACGTGTGAAAATGGGAAAAGTTGCTCAAGTGTAGTTATAGAGTTGGGGTTGCGGACTCTCTTTTGCATGTTGCTTGATTGTATTTAATTTCTTGCTTTTTTTTTTATTATGTTGTCTCGAGGGACTTTGTGGTAAAAAACAACAACAGGGTGATTCGATTTTGTGATGGATCTTTGAACGAAGTCATGAAAAGATGCAGTAGAGGTGATGTTGTTGAAAGTATCAATAGTGTTCTATCAGTCTAAAAGGAGAATTCAGGACTTCTCGTACAAAATGATAACAACTCTGTGTATTAATCTACAAAGTTGTTTGGTTGGCAAAAGTTCTTTCAGGTTTAATCATAAATCAACTGGTTCCGCCGCATTGTTGAATTTCTTATATCCCATCCGAAATTTAGTTGTCTCCCTGTTTGAGATGGAACACACACACACACACACACACACACACACACACACTATCATCCCGTAATATGATAATACAATTTAGATATGCAGTTCCAACAATTAATATATGTGAGAAGCTCGAGGGGTGCAACATCTTTTCATTTCATTTGACTTTGAGGAGTGGCCAGTTGAGTTAATTATTAATTGCAATTAAATGATGAGCGCTCAGTATCAGCTCGTTAGTTTCTTGCGCATTCCCATTCCCTACCTTCTTCCGACTCAACTAGGGTGATCTGGCCTAGAATTAATTATGAACCTACAATTGATTTTAGAATAATTAATTTTGTACAAAAGTGATTATGCGTTAATTGGGTACAACTTTTCAAATTTATCAAGTAAATACAGAACACAAATAGAACTTCAAAATTGGCCTCCCTCATTTATAAATTAAACAACGCCCGTTGAGTTGGCAAAATTAATAATTCAAAACATAATTAAATTTTAAAAAATCCATGAACTAAAATTTTTGCATTGAAATTAGATAGCAGTTTTCTTATTCACAAAATTTAACTTATTAATAATGATTAGGCATAACTTTAATTGGAAAAGTACCCACCAAGGTAAAAAAATAACTAATAAAAAATAAAAAATAAGAATTTAATATAATAAAAACAGCATAAACAAATATATTACATACTTTTCCTTGGCATTTTCCATCTAAAAAAAATTAGCTAAGAAATTAATAAATTAAATTTTTGGCAAAACTTAACTCAAATTCCTTTGAAATGTGAAGAAGAAAGAAGGGTTTGGAGAAGGCTTTGTTTGATAGATTAATTACAAATTAATTAATGGGTAAAATTTATGAGTAACTCTGTAACTAATTAAGTTGAGAAGTACTTATGCTGGCCTTAAGAAATTTGGTCCTGTTTGGTTTTATTTTCATTTTCAGTTCTCATTTCCATTATTTCCAAAATACTAGAAGTAGTTGATGAAAATGAGTTGAAAATAAATTTGTATTTTGATATATAATTAGAAAAAGTAATAATTATATTGGTTTTGGTAGGTTGTTGGTGGAAAGAGATAGAAATAATGGAATAAAGAGAGAAGATATATATTATTGAGAAATGTGTTTTAAAAATGAAAATGATCTTGGGTGAAAAGGTATACAAAATGATGTATTTCATTTTTGAAATTGTGAAAAATGTGAAAATGGGCTGTTTGATTTTATTTTCAAATTCCATATTCACATTTTTTACTCTTCCAAAAATGAAATACATTATTTTTTACATATTTTCACCCAATTTTATTTTCGTTTTCATTTTCAAAATGCATTTCCCATTAACCGACATATATTCTCCTAATAACTTATACATCTTTTCTTTCTATTTCATTATTTCCATCTCTCTCCAATTACAACCCATTACAACCAATATAATCATTACTTTTTCAATAATTTATCTAAATATATACTCATTTTAAACCCATTTCCACTAACTAAACTTTTCTAATTTTAAAAATGATGGAAATTGAAAATGAAAATGAAAATAAAAATAAAACCAGATGGGGGAATGTTCGGTTGTGTTTTGGACATGTTTTTTACATATGTTTTAGAAAAATAAATTTTGGGAATGAAGTTAGGGAATGTGAGAATGGTATTAGGTAATGTGATGAATTTTGGTTTATATTTTGAGAAAATAGATAAAAAAATATTTTGTAGAGTTTAGTATGATTGTTCATATTTTGAGAGGGAATGTTTTTTTCTATGACAATCAAATTAATACTTTTTTGTTGGGTATTTAGGGTGAAAATCAAATTGAGTAATATTTTTTATTGTAAGGATAATAATAAAATGGGTGAATTTCGACTACTACCCCTAAGGTTTGGTGTAATTATGAAACGGTCCTCGTATTTTTAAAAATTACAAAAAAAAAAACCCTGACGTTTGTCACCATTCAACAATTTAGTCTAGCTGTTAAACCATCGTTAGGGTTTTTCAAATTTCTATTAAAAATGGCTTGTGAAATTTCATAAATACCCTTTCGTGATTTGGCTAATGAATTAATTGTGTAAAAGTACAAAACTGCCCTAAACCTTAATAAAATTACAAAAATCTTAATAACAAAATATTTTAAAAAATAAGTAAAATCTTTATATACATATACATACCTATATAAAATAATGTTATATAATATATTATATATGTGATGAGGCTAAAGTTAGAGAGTTGGAAATTAGGTCTAGGCTCACTTTAGTCGGCTAGGAAGTTGATTGAAAATGAATGTGGTGATAAGAGCGGATCGAGTCCTACAACCAAGCAACACATGTGAGACTAGCTAAGGAGGCCCTTGGCTAAGGCGCTCCAACGTTCAAGTTAGTATAATTTACCAGAATTTAAAGCGGCAGAGCAAGGGCTAAAGTTATAATTAATGTACCTCATGGCATAGTTGCAATAGTGTATTTATAGTTCCAAGTGGGAGATCAAGATGTCCATGGTACCCTTACTCTTGTAGGGAGGACCTTTGTCCTTGCATGAGGGCTTTTAAGTTTTTTTCTTATTTGAAATCCTTCTTCCAGGTGGCGCACCCATATCTTTCTGGGATATGATGGAGATCTCCACATTTAATGCAGCGGTAAGGTGTCTGTCAGTGTGTTTAATGTGGGAGAGTGGTGGTTAAGTGTATTTAATGCAATAACGATTGATGGCGAGAGAAACCATCTTATCTCACATCGACCTAATCTAGTTAATATGTCTCCCTGATCGTAGGTCTTTGCCACAATTTGATTGAATGCATGACCTCTTCATGTCGATCTATTTTGGTCGAGATGTTTCCCTAGCCATGAGTCTCTCTGCCACACTTGGGTTAAATACATGACCTCTTAAGGTCGACTTATTTTGGTCGAGATGTCCCTCTGGTAATAGGCCTTTTAACTATAGTGTGGCTAATTAAATAAAGTTAGACAACCTTTATTGGTTGACTAGCCTAGTGTATTCTTGGGTCTGGGCTGGTTCTATTAGGCTTGTTGGGCTCGTCTTACTTCTCTATATCAAGAGTCCCCCTACTCCTAAGTTCTAATTGAGCTCGCAATGAGAAGGAGTGGGTAGTAGGTGATTTTCTTCATTTTGTCGACCTTAAATTTTAAGAGGTCGGGATCTGCGAATTTTGTTTCAAACGTTCACACGTTCTTAGTTTTAGTTGAGAATCGCAAATTCCTTGTACTTTCTCTTTTTGTGATGTAATGTTTGGTTGACCTTTGGTGCTTGTCAAGTAGTTTTGTCTGTTTGGCTTGAAACCAAAGTGTCATAATATTATGAGGTCGATATGTGTATTTTTGTTAATTGGTTTGAAACCAAATTAATAGTCAACTACTAGGTCGACTTTAAATAAATTTATCATTACTATAGGTTAGTTGGTTTCTCATTCTTTAGTAACGGGGTTGACTCGATCATTCTTTGGCAATGGGGTTGACTACAAGGTCGACTTGATCACTCTTTAATAATTGATTCAAAACTAATTTGATCATACAACTACGAGATCGACTTGATCATCCTTTAGCAGTGGGGTTTACTTGATCATCCTTTAGCAATGAGTCAACTACGGGGTCAACTTTGTCATTCTTTAATAACATATTCAAAACCACTTTGATCATGCAACTATGGGGTCAACTCGATTCTCTTGTGGCAATGGGGGTCAACTGCGGGCTTGACTAGACCATTCTTTAGCAACGAGGTGTCAACTCCTACCTATAGGGGAAAGCCTTAAGATCTTTTAGCCTTCTCCTTTTCAAAAATGACTCACCTTGTGCTTACCATTTCTCAAGTTACGGACTCTGTTTCCCACAGATAATACCAAATGATAATGCCAAAGTTAGAGAGCTAGAAATTGGGTCTAGGCTCACTTTGGTCGACCAGAAAGTTCATTGGAAATAAATATGGTGATGAGAGCGGGCCGATTCCTACAATCAAGTAATATATGTGAGGCTAGTCAAGGAGGCTCTCAGCCAAGGCTCTTCGATGCTCAAGTCAATATAATCGATCAAAATTTAGAGCAGCAAAGTGAGAGCCAAAGTTATAGTAAATGTACCTTATAGCAAAGTCACAATAGGGTATTTATAGTCCCAAATGGGAGATCAAAATGTCCATGGTACCCTTGCTTTTACAAGGAGAACCTTTGTCCTTGCATAAGGGTTTTTAGGTCTTTCTCTTGTCTGTAACCTTCCTTATAGGTGGTGTACCAGCATCTTTTTGGGATATGGTGGAGATCTCCACATTTAATGCGGAGGCAAGCTACCTGTTATTGTATTTAATGTGGGAGAGTGATGGTTGAGTGTATTCAATGCGATAGCAACTGATGGCGAGAGAAATCGTCCTATCTCGTATTAACTTATTCTGGTCGATATGTCTCTCCGTCATAATTTGATCAAATGCATGACCTCTTTGTGTCAATCTATTCTGGTTAAGATGTTTCCCCTGCCATGGGTCTCTTCACCACACTTTGGTCGAATACATGACCTCTTGGGATCGACCTATTCTAGTTGAGATATCCCTTTGGTAGTAGGCCTTTTGACCATAGCCTGGCCTATTGAATAAAGTTTGACAAACTTTATTAGTTGACTAGCTCGGTATCTTCTTGGGTCTCAGTTGGTTTCATTAGGCCTATTGGGCTTGTTTTATTTCCCTATATCAAATGATACATATCATATATATTGAATTTAAAAAAAGGATATATATGTGCATTATATATATACATACAAACCCATGCACCCACCCTGCCACCCATGACCATTAATTGCTGCCAGCAGCCGTTGCACCATTTGGTTGCCTAGCCGTGGCCACCGGCTTGTAGTTTATTGCCGCTATGGTAGTAGTAGCAAGTTGCTGCCTACTATCTATGGTAGTAGTGCGGCTGCAATGGGCAGTAGGCGGAAGAACAAGGGAGAGGGCGGGGAAGGGGGGTAGGGTGAGGGCAAGGGGAAGATGGGTAGGGTTTAATTAAAAAAAATGTAAATTTTTTTCAATTAATAGATAATTTAATTAATATATATATTTAATTTTTTATTTATTGGGTTTTGAATTATTTAACAAATTAAGTAAGTTTGATTAATTATTTTAGAGAGATTTACTATTGAATAAATATCTTTAATTATGATAATTATTTTAATAAATAATGTAATTAAATTCAAAAAATTCATTTTTTAATTAATAATGCAAGTTAAAAATACATATATCTTTTTTTATTTATTTATTCTTTATTAATATGGTTTTTAATTTTTTATTTATTAGTTTTGTTAATTAATAATTTTTTTTTTACTTTTTTATTGTTATCTTAGATAGATTTAGTATTAGAATAAATATTTTAATTATTTTAAATATCTTAATTTATATATGATTATTATTTTAATAAATAATTTAATTTAATTTAAAAATATATCTTTTTTAATTAATAAATAAGTTTGTTAAAATTACTTATATTTAATTTTTTACTTATTTATCCTTAATTATTATAGTTTGTAATTTTTGATTCATTGTTTTTATTAATTAATAAATTTAACTAAATTTTATTAATTATTTTAGATATATTTATTATTTGAATAAATGATAAATATCTTTACTTTTAATATGATTTCTATTTTAGTAAATATTTTAATTAAATTTAACTAAATTATTGTAGATATGGTTATTAACGTAATGCTGTTTAATATGTAACTCAAGTAATAAATATTTTATTATTTATTATAATTAGATAAATTTAATCATATAAGTAAATTATTTCAAATATATACTATTAAAAATAATTCAAAAAATTTTAAGACATCATAACATGGGACATTTAAAATCATAAATAAATTTAATCATATAAGTAAATTGTTTCAAATATTTAAAATTGTAGAGGGGTGTTTAGGACTTTAGCCATGAAACCAATTTTCAGTATTTTTTTAATTATTTTTTCATTAGGGGCATTTTGAACTTTTCACATTTTTCGTCCACATTACAATTAAGTTCGCCAATTCAGGGAATTCTTTGTAATTTTTGAAAATATGAGGACCATTTGTAATTATGCTAAACTTCAAGGGTGGTAGCCGTAATTCACCCTAATAAAATATACATGATATATATTGTAACACCTCTAAAATTTGGCATTTTAGAAAGTAAGATTTAAAAATTAAAATATCAATTTGACAAAAATAGTGG
>JACGDI010005690.1:114652-142837 GCA_014898725.1 Jacaranda copaia
ATCATCACGACATCTACACAGTGTTTGGACTAACAAAAATAGTAATCAGCGTGGTCCATTGTGATCAACAATATGAATATATGAACTTCGCGTGTGACGTGCAAAATTGAAAATTTAGATTTTGTTTCATTGTGATCAACAATATGAATATATGATCTTATTTTTCATCTAATAAGTTGGCAGTTTGAAATCTTTTTTTATAAATTATTTTTCTTTTCTCAGCCTTCAATACATTTTCTCATAGAAATTAGGGATAGGTGTGATTCATTTCATTTCGATTTGAAAAACTATGCTAAACTAAGTTAAATCAAAATTTTGTTTGATGCAGTTTGGAGATATAAAGTTGAATTGTAACCACACAAGGAAGAAAAAAATCACACTATTAAAAATTGGTTATTACAATTCAATTAACCAGTTAACTGCTTTCTTAAAATAATTAAACTTTAATCAATAAAAAAACATTAAATTTGCCTTAATTTGGTTTGATTCAATTTTGTTGAACCAAATCATTTCTAAAAGTTTAATTTTAGTGAACGAATCCTTATTAATTTAGTAACTTCCCATCACAAAATTTACAAAACAACAAGCAAATAAAACTTCAAAATTAACAATGTAATATATAATATTTTCATCTCATATCAAAATTAACTTCAAAATTAAAAATACATCAAACAAGCAACATCTCCATCTTATTTCATAATTACTACAAACAATGTAATTTCAAAATTAAGAGTGCATCAAGCAATCAATGTGAAGATACAAATCAAGCTATAGTTCACAATTAAAGTACTTCCAATCAAATTAACTTTCATCCAAATCTCACTAACAATTAATATAAAAATATAAGCTTCCTTCAAATATATATGTATATATATATATATATATTCCTTAAATCAAAGGTTGGACAATCAATTAAAATTTTTTAAATTTTATTTTTAAATTATTAATTTTAATTCTTAAATTAAATCGATTTGGTTCGGTTAACATTGGTTAATCAAATTTCATATTGTAAGTAACTAATTGAACCAATTTTTCCAAAAAAAATCATATTTTTTAGGAATCGATTTGGATAGTTTTTTTTTCTTTTTTAATAATTTGATTCAGTTCAATTCGACGTTTTAGTTTGTCTTTTTAATTTTTTCCCCACCCCTAATAGAAATAACTTTCTGTCAATACATATTGATGACATAATAACTTAATATGGCTAAATCTTTATATGTGACGAATTTAAATAATCTTGAATAATTTAAAGTCATAAAGCCTACAATTAATGATCTTATCTAAAGCCAAACAATTGTTTCATGATGGGTGGTTTTTAATCCAACTCCAACTTATTCATCTCAAAATATTATAATCAAATTGTATTTAGGGTTGTCAATGGGTTGAATTCGGATAAAATTATATTGGATTCAAATTTAAATTCGAGATGTCATATCCGAATCCGACATAAGATCTTATAGGATTTTGACTATTATAATCATATTTGGATCTATATAAAAATTGGATATTCAAAAAAAGATCTGAATATGAATACTCCCAAAAATCATATATTTGTTATTTTTCTAAAAAATTAGTAGAATCTAAATTCAAAACATTCATTCTTAAAAAAACATACAGACAACATATTAACGGATAAATTCTCAAGTCTATTTATCATATAAAAATAATAATAAAATATAATTAATCAAATTCATTTATCATATCATTGTATTTTAGGTTTTACTGCTAATAAATTGATTATGAATTTGAGTCTAGAAAACAGTAAGAACTAACAATAATTTTCTTTAACACACACCGAAAAAAAAAGGGTTCATTGACCCTCTAACGGAGCCCTAATATTCTACCCTAGTATTTCTTTGGCTTCTGTTTTTTACCGCAACATTGTTTATGGTTACAAAGAAACAAGAAAAATAAAAAACATAGCGAGACAAAACAATAGATTTATTGAGCAATTGATGCTTGAGGAAAATGTTATCTATTCTTTGGTATAATACATCATAATTTATTGCATGGGATGTAACGAAGTAATGGGGCTGGTGTCGTTGAATTGGTCCATGTGAAATTTTGGGATGCATTAAATCCTTTGTTGCGAAATGCACATGTGCACTGATTTCTAATAAGCTATTTTTCAGCTAGTGCAAATTCTTTTAATATTACTCTTGTTTTTATTCTATATAATAGACACATATAAAATGGATAAAATATTCTTTGAAATAAATTTTTAATTATAGATTAATTGTATATTTATAAAGTAAAATAAACAAGTGATTAAAATACTTTTCAAATATCAGTTTTTTTTCCCCTTTAATTTACTTATTTGTACCTGTTTTCTAAGTTCGGTGAATTTGATGAGTGGTGGAAAAATTGCTAGAGGTTGTGGGCTTCAATCTCCAATTACGTATTTTATTTATTTCAGTATTAGTTGGTTTTAAACTTTTAGTATTTTTTAAAACATTTATTATTGGTTAGCAAATAATCTTTACAATTAATATTTTAATATAACTGGTTAAATAATGAAAAAAGAAACGAATCTCTTTGATTGGATATGATTTGAATTCTAATTCTTTTTAATAATTAAGAAGGTATTTGGTGGGCTTATAAACTCCTTAAAATATCTTATAAGATATTTAAAAGCTTATAATATATTAGAAAGTGTTTGATAATTTTTTTTCAAAAAAAGGCTTATCAAATTTTAATACAAAATATTAAGATTTTACAAGTTCTTTGAAAAAAGATAAGAAAATTTTAATTTATTTTTAAGATCTTAAAAAATTTATTTAATTTTAGCAATTTTAATTACAACTGCCATTCTAACATTTTATAAGTTTCAAAATCTTATTTTATCCAAATACTTTAATAACTTATTTGAAAAATAGGATCCAATTCTTATGAATATTAAAACATTTTAAACGATGTAAGATCTTATGATATTTTTTAAATAAATTTAGCCTAACATCCTATAAATCTTCATTGATTTTATTGCTCTTATGAGAATATTTTGTAAGGAAGCCAGTGGACTTTTTTTATTGGCCCAATTTCATCTAATAACTCATTTGAAACACTTGGAACTTCTCTCTAGAATCAAGCCCAGTGAGATGTAATTTTATTGGCCCAATTTAATTAGGCCTAGGCCTTTATTACCGCCGAAGAGTACTAGAAATTCAGCATGATATACAAAAGAGATTTGGTATATAATTCATAAACGAAAAAAAAAAAAAAGTTGTAAAAAGGTTTTTTGGTAAAAGAAATAAAGAACAAGTGTTTATCAAATGAACAAAACATTTGGAGTAACAAAGGTAAAAAAGGTTTAGTGCTAAAATTATAGAAGATTCCAGACAAAATTTCTTCAAAAGTGATTAAGAATTTAATTGATAAAAGTGCATCTTTCATGTCCAAGTTTATTACTTAGGCAAAAGATAGTTGAGGACAACAAATGAAAAGAATTTTTCATCATTGTAATATTTTTTAGTTTAAATTATATTTATTGTCCCAAAAAAATATTAAAAAAAAAAAAACCAACCCCCTCATCATAACTCTACCCAGACGGCAATAAAAATGAACCTCTAAAACATAAAATTGATTAATTTAGTCACTTTCTTGACAATCGCTAAGGCAAGAAATGGGGAGAGACCGTTTGTTGTGTTTCCATTTAATTTCTCCGGAGTCATATTTTTCCTCTTTGTAAACTTCATGTCCTTCTGGCAACAATTTCTGATTTGAATTTCCTCCTCAGTAGATCAATGTAGTAAAGGAGCAGATTATTCAGGACATGCAGATGGGAGATGGAGATGCATTCGGGCGGCCTTAAAAAAGAAACAAATTTCGGAAAACAAAACGCCGTAGCAGCTGCAGTGCCTGCGGCCGACAAAGAATTAATTAGAGCCCGACAGAAAACGTAAAGCCTGGTGTCCTCCAACCAATTCCCGCCGGCAATAAAGTTCCCCGCCGTAAAAGGCTGAGCCTCCTCTGCACTAGCAAGCACCCTGAACCCCCGCCAGGTCAACCTGTTCGCCGTGTCAGCTCCCGCCCTTGTGTTCTGATGCTCCATGCAGAACAAAATGTCAAACAAAAAACAGGGGAAGTACATAAGACAGTTGAATAGTTTGGAGAAAAGAAAAACACTTGAGAATGTTTACTGTTTTTTTTTAATCTGAAACTGATAAAATACATAGAAATTGGGCATATAAATAGCAAAAAAACAACTATTGGATTTTGGAGTGCAGAATGCTGAAAACATCGGCATAATGATGAAGAAAGAAAGAAGGAAAATATATCTTACATATTTTTGTGTAAAAAAGGGAGCATAAATACAATGCCATAAGCATGGCCTGGAGAGCAAGGTAACAAAATGAATAGGGAATCTGCCTACACGTGTACAGTAAAGATTAAAAGAACAACAAATCTGTAACCAATTCTACAGCTAGCTAAATGTCTTGAGTGAAGTGGCTATTTTATTTTGGTATCTTTAATATGAGATGACACCCCCCGGCAAGCTGAAGCATGGATGTTCAACATGCCTAGCTTGACCAAAATTTCCTAGAAGACATCTACAGCAAGAGCTTTAGTCAGGACATCAACAAGTTGAGCTGAGGAAGGACAAGGCATCATACGTATGAAGTCACGAAGCACCCGTTCATCAACTATATGTCAATCAATTTCGATATGCTTCGTGCGCTCGGGGAAAATTGGATTGGAATCAATTTAAAGAGCGGACTTATTATCGTAGAAAAGCAAGGCAGGTTGAGGATGGGCGATGTGGAGATCGTGAAGGAAGTAAGTTAATTATTGCAATTCACATGTTGTAGAAGCTAGAGCACAATATTCTGCCTCAGAAGATGAACCAGACACGGTTGTTTCTTGGCTTGCCAATTGATGAGGAAAGAACCTAGAAAAACACATAATCCAATAATCGACATCCTTGTGTCAGAACAATCAGCCCAATCCGAGTCACTGAAGGTATGGAGTTGGATTTCGAAGTTGAAGGAAAAAGAAGGCTAGAAGCTGTTGCACCTTTAATGTATTGTAAGACACAATAAGCAGCTTGAAGGTGGATGGAAGTCAGTTTATCCATGTATTGGCTTAATTGTTGAATGGCAAAAGAAATACCAGGACATGTGGAAGCTAAATATAGTAATCGGCCAATCAATCTGCGACAAAAAGAGGGATCCGAGAAAGGAGTGCCATAATTAGACTGAAGTTTCAAGGAGTCATTGGCGTTGGAGCAGGTTTGGCACCTAAGAAACCAGCATCTGAGAGTATATCAAGGGCATATTTTCTTTGACAAAGAACAATACCCTAGTGACCTCGAGCAATTTCTAAACCAAGAAAATACTGCAATTCACGAAGGTCCATTATTTAATATGGTATAAGAGCCACCATTTATTTCATGTTATTTCATGCTCCAAATGTTCATCCTTAGGTGTGCATGAGGTGTGTTAGTGTCCCACATCAGTAAAATAAATAAATTGTGGTCTTCATATATGATTTTGGACAATTCTTATCTCTTAAGCTAGCTTTTAAGGTGAGTTAAGCCTAAGGTCCATACTTTAACATAGTATCAGAGACATCATCCCAATGTTAGGTTACCCAATGTTGTTGGGTCACCTATTTCATATTATTTCATGTTTCAGATATTCATTTCTGGGCGTATACGGGGTATGTTAATGTCCTATATTAGTCAAATAAATAAATTGTGGTCTTTATATATGATTTTGGAAAATTCTCACTTTTTGAGCTTGCTTGTGGGGTGAGTTAAATCCAAGGTCCATTCTTTAACAACAACTAAGGTTAACCTCCTAAAAATTCTTCTATTACTTATAAAAGATCCCACCTATTTTTATAATTGACACTCTATAATCTAATTTCATGTACCTAAAAATTGGGAACTGGATTATTTGACTTGGTAAACAAGACGAAACTAAACAAAAGAAACAAGTAAGATGCACTAATATTTAACACTCCCCCTTAGTGCATGCTTATGATCAATGACTCCAAGAACAGACCTAAAACATTCAAACTTAGGCTTTACTAAAGCTTTCATAAAGATTTTTGCAACTTGATCATTTGTGTAGATTCCTTTCAGCTCAAGTTCTTCATCTAGCACTTTTTCTCAAATGTAGCGATGGTAAACTTCAATATGCTTTGTTCGGCCATGAAAAATTAGATTCGATGCAAGTTTGGCAGTGCTTTCATTATCACATTTAATTTGGATAGCATAATCAATTTTGTAGAACATGTCTTCTATTAACCTCTTCAACCATATACATTCATGTGCAACTATAGTTGCTGCTACATATTCAGTTTTAGTGCTAGATAAAGCTACCACCGATTGCTTTTTGTTTCACCACTATATCAAAGTAGAACCTGTGCTAAAATAGTATCCTGAAGTTGAATGTCTATCATTTATATCTCTAACCCGATCGGCATCAGTAAAACCACTTAGCAAAAATTTTTCATGCCTTCTGTACATAAGACCATGATCTAATGAGCCCTTTACGTAACAAAGAATTCTCCTCGTTGTATCTAAATGAGAACTTCTTGGACATTAGATGAATTGGGAAACTATGCCAACAAAGTAAGCAATCTTAGGTCTTGTGATAGTTAAATAAACAAATTGTTGAGATTTTCTAGCATCCTTTAATGGCTTTCCTTTATCTTTTGTTAGCTTGAGATACGGCTCTATCGAAGTGGCCTTTTCTTTTGACTCACCCATGCCAAAAGGTTGTAACAACTTCTTTGCATACCCTTTTTGAGAAATAAAATAACCTTGGTTTGATTTTTCTATTTTTAGGTCAAGAAAGCAGTTGGCCTCCCCTAAAATTTTCATCTTAAATCTGATAGACAGCTCATTTTTCAACATGGAAATCTCAGCCTCATTATCTCCCACAATTATCATATCATCCACATACAATAAAACCATCAAGTGCATATTTGATTCTAATTTAATAAACAAACTAAAATCTGCATCAAAAACTTTAAAGCCACAAAAGATGAGGCATTGGGCAACTTTACCATACCAAGCCCATGGGGCTTCTTTAAGGCAATATAATGCCTTCTTTAGCTGGCAAACATGGTCATGATACTGCTAAAAAAAAATCTTTAAACTGTTCCATAAAAACTTCACGATCCAATTCTCCATAAAGAAAGGCATTCCTTACATCAAGTTGCTATAACTTCTAATTTTTGAATGTTGCAAGAGAAAAAAGGGTTCTCATTGTTACCATTTTTGCAACCAGATTGAATGTTTCCTCATAATCTAACCTATAGCTTTGAGAGATTCCACATGTAACAAGTTGTGCTTTGCATCTATCAACTATACCATCAAAATTTTTCTTCAAACGATGAACCCATTAGCGAATGATAGGCTCACAATTCTCCACTTTCTCTACAAAATTCTATGTTTGATTTTTATTCAAAGCTTCAATTTCTTTTTTCTTGGCTACATCCCATTTCAGATGACCTTTGGCTTCTTCATAGCTTGTTGCTTCTTCATCTAATGCTCCTACGAAAAGAGCATGATGCAATGGTGCAATGATTTATTTTAACCTCATAATCTTTGAGGTAACTTGGTTGTCTTTCCACCCTTGTTGATCTTCTTTCAACTTGTTGTTCACCATCATTTGAATTTAAGTTGCTTGGAGTTGGAGATTCATCACTGTTTGTATCTTGTAAGTTTTTATTAGCAGCCAGCTGCACACTTTCTTGATCACCATCAAAAATAGCTTCTAGGGCAAAGGATTTCTTAGCTAAATAATAGGTTGACACTTCATCGAATACAACATCTCTAGAAGTGATAAACTTCTTTGTTTCTAGATCCATGCACCTCCACATTTTCCCACATAAGCTATAGCCAATAAAAACATACTTTTTTGCTTTTGGGTCAAGTTTAGTTCGATTTGATTTTGGAATATGGACATAACAAACTGAACTAAAGACCCAAAAGTAATTTACATTTAGCTTCACATCATAGAATTTGAAAAGGAGATTTTTCTTTACTAGGCCATAGAGGTAAACCATTTATGACATGGCATGCACATCAAATAGCTTCAACCCAAAGATTTTGAGGGAGATTTTTGTCATGTAACCATGAGAGAGTTGTAGAGATGAGGTGAGCTAATTTTCTTTCTGAAAGACCATTGTGTTGGGGGAGGGGGGGTATTTGGACATGTCATTTGTCTCAAAATAACATTGTCGTCATAATATTGAAAAAACTCATTAGACATATATTTATCTCCATTATCACTTCGTAAGAATTTAACTTTCATCCCAAATTCCTTCTCTACAACATTCATGAATTCAATAAACTATAGTAATACCTCACTTTTCTCTTTTAAGAATTTCGCCCATGTATACCTTGAAAAATCATTTACCAATACCATGACATAGCAATATCCACTATAACTTGGTGTTTATGTTAGTCACATCAAATCTATATGCACTAACTCAAAACATAATAGATCTGTAATTTGATGATTTATTCAAAGGAAGACGATGTGGATTACTGAATTGATAGCCTTGGCAAACTACATCTTCATGAATATTTTGTAGAGTTGGTATGCCTTCTAGTAATTTCTTTGAAGAAATTTATTGCAGCAAATGGTAGCTTAAGTGTCCCAAATGAGCATACCAAATTGCTGGGGGATTGTTAGTTTGACTTGTTTTCTTCACATAGGCCTCCCCCACGGTTATGACAAATAGAGAGCCTTTCTTCTCACTAGTGAGAATAACATCAACAACTACACTCTTCACATTATCAAGAATTTTTACATCATCTAAGCTAAACAAAACATATTTCCGTAATTAGTAATTTGAGAAATTGAAATTAAATTTCTTTTCAAACCTAGAACATAAAACACATCATTCAGCTTGACACTCTTTGTATCGTTAGGGTCGATCTTCATAACTCTTTCTTTTGCTACTGGATATACTTAGTTATTAACTGTAACAATGACTCGCTCACCATTATGTTGATGTAATTCTAAAACCAGTGAATCATTTCTAATTACATAATGAGAGTAGCTAAAATCAATGATCTATTCTTGCTTGTAGCCTTCATGGTTGAAAAGAGCTTGAAATGCAACTATTTTAGAAACATCATTGCTCCTTCTTTCAATTATTTCTGTAGTGAAGCATTGCTCCCATTTAAATGGTTAATTGCCTTCATTTTCACTTGCAACATTTGCTTTGGAAAGCTTAACTCTACAATTTTTCTTAATGTGCCCAAGTTTACCACATCTACAACATTTGATATAACTGTTATTTTGTGAACCTTTTTTTTATGCTTGATCCATTTTTATTGTCTTTATTTCTAGTTGCTATATTTTTCTCGTTTTGTTTTCCCTTTGAGAAGAGAATAGTATCTAATCAAAGCACTTTGCCACTTACTTTGCTAATGCCTCTTGGTTAGAAAGCAAATTTTCTAATTCTTCAACTAAAGGTTACTTGGACCATCCCTGAATGGAGGTAACAAAAGGACTGTACTCATCCTTTAATCTTCAAATGAGAAATCGACGTAATCTTGCTTCACTAATCTTCTCATTTGGGTCTAGTTTTGAAATTTCTACACATATACTTTTAACTCGTAAGAAATAATTAGAAATAGACATACTTACTTATGTTAGCATTGCTAGTTCATTCTCCAACAATTATAATCTAGTTTTATTCTTTAGAGAAAACAATCTCTCTAGTATTTCCCAATTTTCATTTGGTGAACTAATATCACAAACATGATCAATGAATTCTTTGCCAATTGAAGTCCTCAAAGAAAAAAGAGCTTCACCATATTTTATCTTGTGTTTTCTCCGTAGTTCAACATTTTCTAGAGTATCAACTGGAATTTTTGCATTAGCACCAGCAATGAGTTTCCTCAAGTCTTGACCTTGAAGATAGGCCTCTATACACATTCTCCAGTACTTGTAGTTTGTCCCTATAAGATTTTCAACACTATATTATGTATTTGAACTATTTTCCTCATTTGCTAACTTAATACTGCATAAGTAAGAGCTTTCCCTCCATAATTTTCAATATTGTCCAACAAGACAAATAAGAACTTGATAGACCAAAAGAAAGAAAGAATTGTAAGAGTGTCAGAACTTGGCATTGGTACCATAAAACAAAAAACAACAAAAGTATATATGGTTGAAAAGTAGAATAACTTGGAGAAAAGAAAAATACTTGATAGTGTTTATTGCTTTTTCTTGGGAACTGATAAAATACATAGAAATTAAGCATATAAATAGCCAAAAAAATAGCTAACGTTAACCTCCTAAGAATTCTCCCAATACTTACAAAAGATCCCACTTATTTCTATAACTGACACTTCATAATATGATTTTATGTACCTAAAAATTAGGAACCAAATTATTTGACTAGGTAAACAAGATAAAGCTAAACAAAAGAAACAAGTAAGATGCACTAATTTTTAATAGTGTTGAGCACAAAAGTCCCATTCCGCTCATACCAACCTGTTGGATTGATAATGTCACTTATCTCAGTCTGCATAACAATGGTCTTGGAATACTCCCTTCAGAGCTTGCCTAGATGCATCAAAATGTTACCCTGGATGGGCTGTAGATTGGAGGTTGTGTCGATTCTGTATTTTTGGATGATGATGCCAGTGTTCGAGTTGGGATCATTGTGGCCTTGGGTTGTCACTATGCTATGCTAGTCAGAGTTGGGGGTTGGGCTCGAGTGTTGCAACCTTGGAGGACTGTGCAAGGTGGTATTTTTGAATATAAAGCTGATGGTTCTGATAATAACGTAACGGGTATAGAATTGGCAGGGAGTGTGGATGTAAAGGGTATTTTGGTAGGCAGCATCTCATAGTGGTAGAAGGTGCAAATATTGTTCAGCCACAGAGCCACAGCCTGATGGTCAAATGTCACCACCGTGTTCTTGAAGGCATGGGTTGCAATAACAATTGTGAGGATTGAAATAAAAGCCATCATTTCAGTTCTGTTACAACGTCATAGAATGTTGTTGGTTTTCCTTGTTAATTAACATGGTTATCAACTTGTCAACCATAGAATTGTAACGAGATAATTGTATTCAACAAGAAAGCTATAAAATGGATTAGATACACGTTGAGCAAAATCAAAGCAATATTTTAGTAAATGAAATTCTCATTGCAACATAAGGATAACCTTCATATAAAAAAAAATGAGAGAGTGATAGTTGGAATTTCAATTCTGGCTTCACCCAGCACCTCAGATCGACCTGCCTAGGCATCTTTCTGCATGTCCTGATCAGGCTCAGGCATTGCTGATGCAAAAGGTAGAACTGCTCAGCTAGCTGTGAGGGCCCCACCACATCACCTATAAAGTCAGTTGAGCATAACACGTACTTGGCGATATCGACGTGCCCATCTTTGAGTTAGAAGGCAAAGCCTTAGCAAAGGCAAACTCCCTCACCAAATTAGCTAGCCTATTCTCAACCTCAGCTTATTTATGCTGAGCTTTAATCATGGGCTCGACGGGAGCATTTGTTGTAGTGTCCATTTCCCCATCTTCATCGATCGCAAACTCTTCAAATTCAAGATTGGTTGCAGCTTCTTATTTAGAACCAAGCTTATTCTGTCTTTGTCCTCAACTTAGAAGGTATAGCCCAGGCATTCGAGTTACTTCACTACCTTTTCAAATGCACCACGAGCATAAACTGCTCTACCACCTCTCTCTATATCAAAGGAAGCTATCAAGAGAATGTTGATCGAGCCTTCTCAAGTGCAGCAGCATAGCCGATTGATTGACCAGGGGAGTAGCTTACTTGCATGTCCAGGTGAGCCATCTTCATCATGGAGTCCATTTGACTCATCTCTTCTACAGCCTAAACCAGCTATTGGTCTTTCATACTGAGCTATGCCTGGAGGTTGGCTACTTCCTTGGTCAACTGGTCGACTTACAGTTAGGATGATTCAAGCTGAACTTCTAGAGTTTCTAATTCCTTTCTCTTCCATAATTCTTCATGATCAGCTGGAGCTAACTCCAACCGACGGTAGAAATGGTACCCGAGCTAACTTATCTGGAATAGAGATTATCATTAAATGATGTAATTAGGTTAAAGTAGAATTCGATGAGAAAATAATCAACCTCGCACTTACCATATTGCGATGGTAGGCTAGAGTCTTAAGTGCACTAACCTGGCTCAGGCCTATGAACTTTTGCTGGTAGACGACAAAGAGCCTGACCATTATGTATTGAAGCATACCAATACTTGTTTTCCCTAATGAAATGATTGAGCTTGAATTTATCATCTCTATGGTGGGGTCAGTTTCAAACTAGGGCGATGACAGCTTGGGTATCTAAAATAAGACCCTATCGCTATGCTTACTAAATAGGTCATAGTTGGTAGCCACTTTCTGTTTACCTGTGTCACCTGCCATCCTTTTGGGCATAAAGCCTCCCTGCTCAGCCATTTGTCTCTTACCTTAACCTACGAGGCTATCTTAAATATCCTCCACTAATCGAGCAGGCTGGGGGTGCTTGCACAATCTGTGATATGGCTGGGGTGATAATCGAGGGTACTGCCTCTGCCATAAAAGTTGCCTCTCATTGAGTAGTTGCTTGATGATACTCATAATTTCTTTGAGCCTTAGCCAATGCCTCTTATCGATTCATGAGCCATGACCTCTTTTCGATCTGCCAATAAAGGATAAAATAAAAAATAATTAGAACTGAGCAGAAAGACGTGAAAATACACAATTATCATAGTTGACGAGGATTTCTACCTACCTAATCACCCATGGGCAAGTTTTGCTTGATTGGCAACAAGCTAACAAACACCAGACAGCTCTCCTCAATCAAAATTGAGGCCTCAATCTGGCTAAACTCGATCAGGTAACGAGTGAAAGTGTTGGGCCAGCTTGGCATTTGGTTCCATGGCATCTCGACATATCCCTCCTACCCCTCTCTTGGAATATTAAACTCACCTGGCTCTCGAACATACAGGTAATATTTTTTTCGCACTTGGCCATATGATGAGAAGGGGGTAACAAGGAATTTTCGACACGAGCATGTTGTCAAGTAATAAAACCTAAACTCTTCAGTACTACCTGACTTTTGGGACATAAGCAAGGGGAATGAATTTGAAAAATTGGCAAAAAAAGTTGGCTGGCCAAATAAATGCATCAACACAGCAAAATTATATACAATGGTGAAGCAATTTAGCAAGAGCTGTGTTATGCAAACTTTGAGGCTCCTGAGGAGGTCAACTATTCCACGTGCTAGAGAGAATTTAAGGCCACACCTAAACCCCTCTTACCCCTTGGCCCAGGCACAAGGAGTTTGTATTCTTCTGGAATATGGTATATTTCTCTAATTCAAACTAAGTCAGCAAGGGTGATTTTAGAAATTATCTCACTATAATGGTCAAGGGTAAACAATCGACCACATGATGCTGGCACTTCACTTGGGCTAGCCTTGCTCCCAAAAATAGCCCTCTCAATGCTTAAGCTATTGGAGGTTGAGCTATCGCTCGATGAGCTGTCAGATGTACTCTCAGATGCACTCTCACCCCCAACCTTTCCATGGAAGTGTGTACTCTGGGACCTAGTGTCCTCGCTATTTGATGAACTCGACATTTTTAAAAAGTAAACAAAGAAAAATAAAAACTCAAAGAAGAACTTATAGTTTTTTGCTGAAAAGCTCTAAAATGCAGAAAAGGTTAAGGGCCTTGAATGTAAGAATCAACTAGACTAAATTTAGTAAAAATGAAAAATAAAATTGCCTATTTATAGGCATTTGAATGCAGAAAACCCCAATCAAGAATTCTAAAACCTTAGTCGAATATGCGTAACCATTATTCAGTTGCCTACTCCCTGCTCTTTCTCATTAACAAGCTCAATTAGTACTGTGAGTGGGGGGACTCATAATATGGGATAGTTCAATAGGTCCAATCCAATAAGCTATCAACTTTAGAAAGGTTTCCCAAGCCCACATAACATCTGAAGCCCAACTGCGCTTACAGACCTAAATGCAACCACCAGGTCAAACAGATAGTCCTCGAACCCACTTGATGAAAAGCTTCAAGCTTTCTAGTCCATTTAGTAATTTCTCTAGTCGACAACCTTGCCTGGTTGATCATTGTTAACCAAAGTGCTCACTCCGATGCTGAATCTCATCCTTGTCGTATTCAATACTTTAATATGTTGTGTGCTTCTGCATTAATAGTGCATGCCACCCCAGTTTTGCCTCTTCTACCAACTCTATTAGGAGGTATTCCTCTAAACTACTATTCACCCTAGAGAGTAAGAGATGGTGCCACCTGAAATAATACCGAGATAAGAAATAACTAACACTCAAACAAGGATAAGAACCTTTTATATTTGATAAGGGCATATTGGATATATCATCTACCTAGAGAAGGTTATAAATACCCCATTGTCAGCTACTCTCCAGGTATTCCATATACATTATATGCTCTTACTCTACTACTTGACTATCTCACTCGACCAGTACTAAATTGAGCATCATAGTACCTTAGTTGGGGGCATCTCAACTAGTCTAACATTTGCTATTGATTGCAAATCTCAACCCAAAAAAGATCTTGCTATTGGATCATTCGATCTCTCTACTTGAATTAGCCTAAAGATAACCTAATTCACTAAAAATAGCTTTCAACCTCATAACCATTATATATACAATGGAAAGCTATCAAATGTTATATCAAGTACAAAATTAAGCCATCAAAATTTAAGCTAATTAAACATTCAATTTGCTCTTGTAGTGATTTAATTCACTACGAGTGATTTTATCATGGCAAATTTATTTTATTTCTCATTTGATGATGTTGAAAGTCGTTTATAGTGAAAGGGTACTATTTGGGGTGAATTCGATCGGAGAGGTCAAGTAATCTAACTGATATTCTTCTTGAGGTCTAAGATCTACAATAACAGCACATGTTAAACTAGCAGAGGTGCCCCCGACTAAGACACTCTAACACTCAAGTTAGTTCTGGTTAAAATATGATAATCGAACAGAATATTAAGAGCTTATAGTGTATTTGGCATTACTTGGAGCGTGGTTGGCTATGAGGTATTTATAGCTTTTTCCTAGTGTGTGATTTGTCAAAGATGCCCCTATCAGATGTATTGGGCTTTAGTCCTTGCCAGGGGATTGATGAATATTTCAGATCTTGAGACTGTTCCAAGTGGCTCTATCTCCTGTTTTCCAGGGTGAACAATACCTCTAGTAGGCGCCTTTCTGTCAAAGGTGGTGGCAGGGTTAGTGACAGAGTTAGTGGTAGCGACTGTACTGATTGTCATATACCATTAATGTAGAGACATGCCGCCTGTTAGAGTAATAAATATGGCATGGATCTGAGTCAGCACTGGTGTGAGTCATGAGGTTAACATAAATTGAATAGACCTAGTTGGTCGATTTTGGAGATGGTAGAATATGTTAGAATGGATAAAGTTTATTGTCAAGTGCAGTTGGTAACAACATACTCAAATAGATAATTATTATCAAATGACTTAGCCCAAAATTGATGTTGGGCTTGTTAGGCTAAATAAGCCTATTGGGCTATCCCATATCATGAGTCCTTCTCACTCGCGGTCCTGATCAAGCTTGTCGATGAGCAAAAGAAGGAAGTACTTAGGCAATTTTAGCGGTTATCCATATTTGATTGGGGTTTTGTCAAATCGACTAGGCTTTTTGAATTCTTGACTAGGGTTTTTGGTGATTCTGCTATATTTAATAGGCTGGTTACTTCACAAAATACGAAGCGTATAGAGATAGAGTGTAATTATAACTGACACTTAGGTTTTGCACACAATTACCTATAAATAGTGGGGATACATGACTTCATTTATATTTTTACTGAATCTATATCTAGTGAAATCCCTGCCTTTGAAGCTCTCCAACTTTTGTGCACTTAGAGTTTGCAAGATATCCACTATAAGTCACTGTGCCTATTTATTCTTTTCTCCCTTTTCTTTTGTGAGAAAATGTTTACCAATTCTAATAGTGAGGACACTAGGTCCGAGAGTGTGGCCTATTAGGGGGACTGGGGGTGGAAGTACATCTGAAACATCTCGTGAGAGTGAGTCGGGTAGTTCATCAAGTGATAGTTAGCGTTCAAGCAATTCTAGTAGCTTGAGCGATATAAGGGTTGCTTTTTAAAATGATGCTAGCCCAAGTGATGTTCCTGCAACCCAAGGTCGATTGTTTACCCCAGACTATTAAACAAAAATAGCTTCCAAAATAACTCCCACCGACCTGATACGAATTAGGGTAATGTACCATATCTATTATAAGTATGAACTATTAGTGCCATGAGCTTGGGGTAGAATACATCGACCTCTCTGGGGCTGTATAACGGTATTTGAGGAAGGGTTAAGATGTGGCCTTAAGTTTTCCCTCGTGCAAGTGATAGTCAACCTCCTAATGGGCCTAAAAGTTTGCATAACCCACTTACTTCCCAACTGTTTCACCACACTGTACAGCTTTGCCGTGCTAATGCACTTATACAATCCTTCGTCAACTTTTCAAATTTATTTCATTTACCCATATCGGAGAAGTAGGGTAGTACCAAAGAGTCTAATTTTTACTACTTAACTGCTCGACCCCATCAAAAATTCTTAGTATCCCCTACCTCTTCTTACGGCTAAGAGTGGAAAAATACATTTTCTATATTCGGGGGCCAGGGGTTCTCGCCATTCCAAAGGGTTGGTGGAGGGAGCCTATGGAGATGCCTAAGAACCAGGCACCTAGTTGGCCTAACACGTTCATTAGGAATTTAGTCGGATTTAGGCATATAAAGGCCTCAATTTTAACTAGAGAAAGGTGTCTGGTATTAGCTGGCTTATTGCCAGCCCAACTCGACCTATCTACGGGTGATTGACTAGGTACTGCTCATTTTTATGCTTGACTATGATGTTTGCTTGTTTTGTTTATGCCTGCAGATCGAGAAAAAATAATGGCTTGAAGTCAATTTGAAGCCCAAGCCAGAGCTTTAAGAAATGAGGAGCATCGCCGAGCTGTCGGTGCTTAACGAGAAGGAGCTCTCATGGAATCAGTGAGTTCAACACGATTGACGTCAGTTTCTCCGCTCCCCACAAATTGAACAGACGGCGAAAACCTAGTTTGCTCATCGGGAAAAGCCTATTCCCAACAGCCCTGTAGGTTAGGAAAAAAGGTAAATGGTCTAATAGGGAGGCTCGGCACTAAAAAGGGCTACATGGGACAAAGGGAAATAGAAAGCTACCACAGGTTATGACCTATTCAAAAAATCTGGCGATGAAGTATTATTTCAACTCCCCCAACTACCTCCTTCTCGATTTGCCATTGACCAAACCCAGGAAATAACTGACTCAACCTTTATTATCTAGGGAAGAATGATGGGTAGTAATGCTTTGAAGTGGCTGATGTTAGGGCTTTTCATAGCAAACCAGGGCAAACTGATGAGCTTCAGTCAGGTTAGGGCTCTCCCAGCGTTATCGTACCACTGTAATATGGTAAGCACAAGGTTTATAATCTCTCATCAAACTTCTCTTTTGTTATAGCATTATGGAGTAACATCTTTATGTTTCAAATGGGACAAGTGGGCTATAATATTTTTTGCTGATTTGAACTGGCCCTGGTGGATAGAGAAGAGTTGTAAGGAGGAAGGGATATGAAAACCCTTAAGGCGCAGCTCGAGTCCTCCCAACTCCAAGTTAAGAAACTAAATTAAAAGGTGGCTAATCTACAGAAACAGCTCGACTCTAAAGATCAGCAGTTGGTCCAGGCAGTTGAAGAGTAGAGTCGAATGCACTCTATAATAAAGAAAGCCCACTTAGACCTGCAAGTGAGCTTTACTTCTGGTTAGGCTCAAGGCCATGCAGAGGCAATTAATGAGTTGAAGGAGGCCTTCAATCACCACCTCTCAATGATGTGATGCGAGGCGGTCGAATAATTTATCCTTAGTTCTATGTTTTAGAATGCAAGCGTGATCACGTCTCTTGATGATGCTCGCAAAGCATTCCATTGGGCTGTGAAGCAGCTCGAGCACTTGGGATATGCTTTTTGACCTAAAGATAAGAGTAGGATAAGCTCTGCAGTGAACGAGAAACTGGAGCTTTATCCCAATCCTAAAGAGGGTAGAGTTGAGCTGGACCTAGAGAAAGAAGTTGTGATCGTTGCGTCGGATGAGCCCCTAATTGAAGCTTAAAAAAAAGGCCAAGGTCGATGCAAGATTAGAATAGTTGGCCGAGAAATTCACATTTGCTGACTTTGTGGTGCAGCCGAGGGAGTAAGAGGTCGATGTGGTGCAGTATGTGCTACGCTCAACCAACTTCATGAGCAATATCGTGGGGCCTTCCAAACTACCTCAAGTTATTTCACCCTTTGTATGTGCAATGCTAGAGCTGGACTTTGAATGGCCTGAGGGCGACCAGACAGGGGTGAGCTAGAATTAAATTGGCCTTTCTATAATCTTTTCTCTATTTTTTTAATGTAATGATGATCAACTGGTTGATGAATAAAGACTGCTTTTTATTTCCATCTTGTTACGTTAAAGATAACTATTGAATCTCATCATATCCAATTCAACTGTCGTAATAATGTGGAGAATACCTGATAAAATTTTTGGTTATCACCATTATAATGAAGATAATTTAACATGACTGTTGTCGACTTTGATTAATATTATCTGTTGTGCAGTAATTTGTTTGCCCAATTGCATCATCGATTTTTAATATCTCTTGGTTGACTACTGGATTTAGGCAGACAACTGGGTGAAACTCTTTTTGTCAACTACAGGGTTGATGGGATCAATGCGGGTCCATTAGCTTCGATGGGATCAATTAAAGTCTTGGTGGCATGAATCTGCTTGAGTGGTAGCTAGGGGTTACTTATTCATCGACTACGAGGTCGACTGGGGTCTTGGCAGCCTGAAGTTGCTTTAGTGGCAGTGCAGAGCTACTTAGTCATCAACCACGGGGTCGACTAAAGTCCTGGCAGCATGAAGCCGCTTGAGTGGCAGCACAGAGCTACTTAGTCATCAACTACGGGGTCAACTAGGGTCTTGGCGGCATGGAGCCGCTTGATTATAACAATACCTACAAATTGAATCAATATTATTGGAATTTTATTCAAGCCAAAGGACTTCAAAGATAAGTACAACATATTTTCAAATGTAAAATTTCCTGAGGTTAATGGCATTCCACGGGCGAGGGAGTTTTTTTCCTTGTATATTGGCTAGTCTATAGATATTGTACTTTAATACTTTGACAATAGTGTATAGTCCTTCCCATTTCGGGTCAAGCTTGCTAACATTCTTGGAGACCTCTATCTTTTTGTGGATGAGATCTTCGACCTTAAAATGGTGCAATTTGACCTATTTGTTATAATTCTTGACCATCTTTGACCTGTAGCATTATATGGTGTTATAGGCTTCTTGGCGATGCTTGTTAATAGTTTTGAGGTTGAGTTTCCTCTTCGACGTGTTTCTTAGTAGGTGAAAATGAATGACTCAAGCCGTGTGTTGGATTAGCTTTAAAGGAATAACTGCTTCAGACACATAAACTAGACTGTAAAGGGTATGACCAGTAGCTATTTTGAGGAGTTATCATGTATGCCTATAACATGCCGGGTAGGTCATTTGCCCAATTCGAGCTAGTGTCATGTATCATAGCTTTTAGATGGTTAAGGATCGTTCTATTGGTTACCTCTGTTTGACCATTTGATTGAGGATTGCCCACTGAAGTAAAATGTTGTGCGATCCCCAAGGCATCGCACTAACCTCTAGTGCTTTTATACTGGAATTGAGTGCTATTATCTGAAATAAGGACTTTGGGCAGACCAAAATGGTAGATGACATTTTTCCAAATGAAACTATTGATGGCTGCATCTGTTATCTTGGGAATAGTCTCAGCCTCGACCCATTTAGTGAAATACTCAACCACGATAATTATGAATTTTTGCTACCTCGTTGATCTTAGCAATGAGCCCAAAATATCAATTCCCCACTGATTAAATGGCTAAAAAATTTGGACATTGACCATTAGCGCTGCAGGTGCTGCAGGTTGGTGTGGCAAATTTGAATGAACGTGACATGATGTACATTTACATGCAAAATCTACCGAGTCTTTCAACAATGTTGGCCAAACGTATCCATACCTGATTAGTTTGTGTGCTAGGGATCTTCCTCTAGAATGGTTGCCACATATACCTACATGGATGTCTTGTAATACCTTTAGAGCCTGATCGTGGTCTAGGCACCTCAAGGGGGGGTCCAGAGAATGACCCTTTGTGCAACTGACCATGCTCATCAAATTTAAATTTGAAGGCTTGACCTCGAAAGCATCGAGCCTTATTTTTGTCCTCGGGGATGGTGTCTTGGCTCAAGACCTGCCAAGAAGCTGTTGTCTTCTCTATGCTTGTTATCAAATTTTCCACATGGAATCTGATTGGTGGTTTATCAGAGACCAAAAATGTGATCTTCCTATCCCTCGTCCACATATTGGGTTGGCAAACTTTGAGAGAGCATCTGCCCACTCATTCTCAGATTAAGAAACCTGACCAAGAGTGAACTTTTTGAAAGATTGTTGCAATATTTTTACTTTAGTCAAGTACCGGCTCATCGTCAAGTCCTTGGCTTCAAAATTTCTATTGATCTATTCAGCTACTAACTGGGAGTCTATAATTGCGGCTAGGTGTTTGACCTGCCGTTCAGCGCCATTCTCATCCCTGCAAGAAAGGCATCATATTCTGCCTCATTGTTTGTGACTATATAGCCTAATTTTATTGTGAAATTGTATTCTTCTGCATTTGGGGAGTGAAGAGCAACCCCTACTCCTTCACTGAATGTAGTTGACGATCCATCGATGTGCAAGGTCCAAATAAGAGGGTTTGAAATTCTTTTTAGGCAGGTCAACTCGCTCGGCAATAAAGTCAACCAAAATATGTGCTTTGATGGTTGTTCGAGGCTAAAAAGTAATATCAAATTCTCTCAATTCGATTGTCCATTTGGTCAATCTTCTAGATATATCCGACTTCGTCAATACTTACTTCAACGGTTGGTTGGTCAGCATTATAACAGAATGAGACTAGAAGTATGGTCATAGTTTTTGAGACACAATCACTAATGCTAAGGCAAATTTCTCAATCTTCAAGTAATTATGCTCCAACCCGTGGAATGATTTGTTGTAATAGTAGATCGGTCTATGGTTGCCATCTCAGGTCGAGATTAGTACTAAGCTGATCGATGTTGTGGAGACCGCCAAATATACCTTTCCAGTTTAGGTTTTGCCAACATGGGGGGTGAGGCTAAGTACTATTTTAGCTCGACTAGTGCTTGATCACATTACTCAGTCCATTGGAAACCAAACTTCTTGGCATTTATGAGTATTTTGGAAAAGGGTAAACTCTTATCGACCAATTTTGCAATAAACCTCTCCAAAGCTATAATCTTTCCAACCAACCTCTGAACATCTTGGACTATTCTTGGAGAGGTGACATCGAGAATTGCTTGAATTTTCTACGGGTTTGTCTCAATACCCCTTTGGGTAACCATGTAGCCTAGAAATATTTCTCCACAGACCCCAAAAGTGTACTTATTTGGGTTCAACTTTAAACCCCTGAATGTACACTTATTTGGGCTCAACTGTAAACCAAATGCTCTCAGGATTGCAAAAGTATGACTGAGGTTGAGCAAGTAGTCTTCGGCTTTTTTTATCTTTAATATCATGTCATCAACATAAACCTCCATCGATTTTCCAATTTTATTTTTGAAGATAAAGTTGATAAGCCGCTGGTAAGTTGCTCCAACATTTTTCAGGCATGACTAGAAAGCAGTATAGCCCATTAGGAACAACAAAAGAGGTTTTATCTCTATCCTCGGGAGCATGAAGATCTAATAATAACCTTGAAATGCATTCATCATGCTCAATAACTCACAACCAGTAGTTGAATCAACTAATAAATCTATCTGAGGTAGAGGTTAAGGATCTTTAGGACATGTTTTATTTAAACCCATGAAATTATTACACATCCGCTATTACCCCTCATTCTTTGGGACTAATACAACATTATAAAGCCAAGAGGGATACTAAATGTTTACAATATAACTTGCATCTAGGAGTTTCCTGACCTCCTCCTCGATAATTTGCGTCCTCTTCGCATTGAATGTCCTTATTTTCTATCTGACCAGTTTGTACAAGGGGTCAACATTAAAATGGTGCACAATGACGTTGTGATTGATTCCCCAGAGGTCGGATGCCTTCAACGCAAAGACGTTAATATTCTTTCTCAAGAAATCAACCATAAGACACTCTAAGTAGAGGCTCATGTCTGTTCTGATATGGATCATCTTGTCGGGGTTTCCCTATTCGAGTTCAATAGTCTTAAATTCCCCAACAGGCTCCATTTTGGTGTCTTCCAACTTGCATTTTGTGCTGGGCTATGTCTCCTCATATCCCTCAAGGTCTTTAGTTGTGGTCGAGTCTTCTACTCGCTTGACTCAATCGAGATGTTGTAATATTTTCAAGCCTTCTTTACATTGCACAAAAGCTCCCCGATGCTTGCTGGGATCAAAAACTTAACTTTCAAGTGGTAGGTCGACATAATGGTGTGGAAGTCATTGAAGGCAGGTCGACTTATGATGATATTGTAAGCGAATGGGGCATTGACCACAAGGTAATTCACTATCAAAGTTCTCCTTCGAGGAGCTTATCCAAATGATATTGATAGGTTGATGGACACTTTTGGTATGATTTCTGACCCCCCAAATCTGACTAGTGATGTGCGCATAAGTTCAAATTTCAGTTGTTCCATATTTATTCTTTTCAAGGTGGATAGAAAGATAATGTTAGCCGAGTTGTCATTATCAACCAAAACCTTGCGCACCTCAAAGTTGGCAATCTCAACAAAGACTACCATTGGACAGTCTATTTTATGGTTGATATTCTTGCGCTTGAGGTGGGCCAAGTCGTTGTCAGTGAATAAGATGGGCTCTGCACTCATCGTAAAGTGGAATATTATCTTGACGGGCAAGGCTTTAGTTGACTCGAGCCTCTTATGGATTTACCTTCAGGTAGACTTTGAGTCCTCCCTAGTGGAACCTCCTGCAATCATGTCAATCACCCCTCGGATGGATGGGTTTCTTTCCTTCGTCCTTCCTTTTAGGGCTAACCGACCTTTTTTTACGATGAGTTCAATCAATTTTACCTCCTTCAACCTGAGTGTCCACGACTATGTACTTCTTGAGGTGGCCCTGCGTGATCAACCTCTCGATCTTATCTTAGAGGTTAAAGCACTTGTCTGTGTCATACCCCATCTGCTTGTGAAAATGGTAATATTTCTTAGATTTTTTCATTACCTCAGTCTCTGTTAACTTCCTTGGTTTCTTAAAGAGGTTATCATGTTGGATGGCATACAAGACCTCTCTTCTTGGGATTTTCAGAGATGTATAGTCATGAAAATATTTTATGAGAGATTGACCTCGCTCTTTGTATTTTTGGTCGTCTCTCTCTTTCTTTTTCTTGTTAACCTCAGAGGATCCAAACTTGAGCCTATTTATCTCTTTCTAGGTCATGTATCTCTCGATCAGGTCGAGCAACCCCACCATCAACCTAGGGCATTCACGCACTAATGCGTTAGTGTATTCCTTGTGTCGAGCCCCAGGAATAATATATCTATCAAGAACTCACTCCTGGGATTATCTATGTTAAGAACCTCAGTTTTGAATCTAGTAAAGAAATCAAGGAGGGATTCCCCCTCGCTCTATTTGATAGTATGGAGATGGGTGTGGGGGAGTTTCGCCTTTCTCCTACTAGCAAATTAGTACAAAAATTTATTGCACAATTGGCCAAAGAGTAAATTAACGATGGCTCGAGCTTCACAAACTAGTCAAGCGCAATGCCCTGAAAGGTGGTCACCAATATTTTGGCAAAGATGTATTCATTGTGTCTATTCAGCTGCATCATGTGTTCAAACTACATTAGGTGCTCGTAGGGGTTCATCGAGCCATTATATATCGGTAGATTGGTTGGGACCTTCACGTTGATAATAATACGCCAATCGATAATATCTTAGATAAAAGAAGATCCTTTTTCCCGATGAGATCTCTGAGGGCTCTCCGAGTTAAGCGCTCTATCGATATTTCTCCTCGAGATCTTATCAAGTCACCTATTCAACTATTGGACTTGATGGGACACTTTCTCTTATTTCTCTTGATCTGCCAGAGTGGCATTTTGAACGAGACATGGCTTGGCACACTCAGCCCTATTGCATTATGGGGCTTAAATGGGCCGGGTTGCGAGGTTCGCAAATTCTCCCTTCGCGGTAGTCATGCTTAAAGCGTTCGACCTTATTACACTGCAAGGCTTAATTAGGTCGAATGTGATCTACTGAGTCTGCAATCTCTTTCCACAATTCTTGTCGCCTCCTCTCTTTCTGGGAGTATTTGGGACTAATTTCACTGCAGGTGGGTGGCCACCTAGATTCTTAGCGATCGCAACTGTCCCTGGGAGACCTATCTTTTGGAGGAGGCGGTTGCGTGGTGACACTAGCAGCAGAGGCGGGCACTGTGGTGTACTTATTCAGCACAACGGACAACTAGGTTGAGATTTGAGCAGAGATTTGCTCATTTGTCAGCTACATTAACTGGGACATAGTTAATGTCACCACTTGCTCCTGAGGGCGCTGGGCCCTAGAGCGTATGTACCTTGCTGGGGTAGAGGGGGAGGTAGAGATGTGGACCTCCTATTCTCCTCCCTTCCTGACGTGGCTCTATATGTGTTCACCATTTTCTTGTTGCAATCTCAAAGGTTTTCCATAGACGGCGCAAAAAATGATGAGGTTGAAAGTCGTTTATAGTGAAAGGGTATTGTTTGGGGTGAATTCGACCGGAGAAGTCGAGTAATCCAACTGATATTCTTCTTCAGGTCTGAGATCTGCAACAACAACACATGTTAAACTAGTCAAGGTGCCCCCGACTAACGCACTCTGATGCTCAAGTCAGTTCTGGTCGAAATATGATAATTGAACAAAATATTGAGAGCTTATAATGTATTTGGCATTACTTGGAGCGTGGCTGGCTATGAGGTATTTATAGCATTCTCCTAGTGTGTGATTTGTCATGCGTCATTAATGCAGAGGCATGTTGCCTGTCAAAGTAATAAATGCGGCGTGGATCTGAGTTTGCACCGGTGTGAGTCATGATATCGACATAAATCGAACAGACTTGACTGATCGATTATGGAGATGGTAGAATATGTTCGAATGGATGAAGCTTCCTATCGAGTGTAGTCGGTAACAGTATACTCGACCAGATAATTGTTGTCGAATAGCTTAGCCCAAAATTGATGTTGGGCCTATTGGGCTAAATGGGTTTATTGGGTTATCTCATATCACCATCTTTTTATTTTTAAAATTTGAAAAGGTAAGTGAAAATAAGTTGAAAATGAATTTCTATTTGGATAGCTTGTTAGAAACTAATAATTATATAGGGTTTAGTAGGTTTAAGTGAAGAAAGATAATAATAATAATAATAATAATAATAATAATAGAGAGAAGATATATAAATTTTTTGAATATGTATTTTGAAAATAAAAATAAAAATAAAAATATATTTAGTAAAAATATATATAAAATTATATATTTTAATTTTTAAATAGTAAAAAATATTAAAATAAAATTTGAGAATGAAATTAAATGGAGCTGTTTTCAATCCAGATTATTTTTGCTTTTCATGTACTTCCGTGGCAATTGGCATCCCTCGGAGAAATCAGAAATGGGAAAAGTAGGAAAAGTGGCACGTCAGTGTTCATCCGGTACTCTAATCAACGGCTGAGGTGCCACTCTTGTCGAGTAATTGCCATTTGCCTCTCACTGGACTCGAGCTGGGATAATGCCCACGTCGGTACGTCGTTGCCATTTCTTGGACTCTTTGGGCTTGTCGCTTGTCAAACGACTTTGAAGACCTATTTAGATACACAACATTCTCCAAAAACATATGAAAAATCTATTACGCGTAATAAATGGCAAAAACACTTTTACTCCTTTTCTATTTTTATTTGTTTTGCTTCGTTTCTATTTTTTGTAAAATTGATGATTGAGCATCGTGGAGGACTTGAAAAATACTAATTATGGTTGGATTAAATATAAAGAAATAGGTGCAGCAAAATTAAATAGGAAAAGAAATTGGCGCCCCTCTTGTTTCATTTTTAGGGGTCATTTTCATGTTTTATGCTATTTCATATTGAAAAAATATCAAATTATGCACATTTTCATTCGATATATTTTTATTTCAAGTGAGAAAATATCTCTCTCTATTTTCAAAACCTTTCACACCTATATTCTAACCAACCTTCAACTTAATAATAGAATATATTATTATTATCGATTATCAACCAAAGATTTATACAATTAAAAGAATTATTAAAATTTACTCACAATCACCAGTCACATATAAGTTATATAATTTGAAATTGCACAACTTTTCATGCGAATTTTTTCTTTTCTAAATATATTGTCATTTCCAAATTTATACAATTATTACTTTTTAAATAATTTATTCAAATTCATTTTCATTTTCAAGTCAATTCAATATCTACTTTGTTACATTTTAAAAATGACGTAAACGGAAATTAAAAATAAAAATATACCCAAACAGGCCCTAGTTTAATAAACCATATACTTGGTCTTACTAACTGCAACTATATATAAGAAAATTTTTTACTATCAACCTATTTAATTAATATTTAAATGAGACACTATCTAAATAAAAAATAAATTTCTCTTAGGGATAGTTCATATATATCACAAAAATTTGTGTGGTATAAGAAACAAAAAAAGAGTCTAAAAAAAAAAAGGAAACAAATAAAGAGAATACAAATGTTACCACATAAAATTGCATATACATTATGTACCAACAATACTTTCTCCTTATTACATTGCCTTGGTCTTTTTATGTAATAGATTTTGGCAAGTTCCAAATTTATGGATTTCGACTCACTAGGGAAACATTAACATCAATTTTGACAGAAAACAAACGTGCGTTTGGCATTGCAGTTGCTGCAAAACAAAAATTTCTGTCTTATATACTTGGTTTTTCAAAAAATCTTTACCACCTTATTTTGAAGGTGTTTAAAATATTTTATAAACTTCTCAAAATATTTTATAAATTATTTAAAAATTTATAACAATGTAATAACAAATTTGATTAATTTTTTTCAAAGTAAAATTTTTTATAAGCTCTTAAATAAGATCCTAGAAAAAGTAAGAATCAATTTCTAACTTGTCTTTAAAATTTTAACAAAATCTATTAATTTAATAATCTCAATTACAAAATTATCATTGTTAATATTTATACGCTCTAAATCTTATGGTATCCACTTATTTCAAATTTATACTAAAAATAAGATTTATTATGTCATAAATTGTAAAAATATCTTACCCTCACCCCGAATTGGATGAATGAAGGACAGACCGACGCAGGTTTTTACGAGCATTGGGTTTATGAGTAAATAAGCTCTCGGTTGTTCTAATTTTGCTGAAACTTTAGTTGCTCTCGAAATATTGCAAATTGCTGGCAATTGGGCAAATATCATTAATCAATTAATGTTATCCTAGGAAAGGACCTTTCACTTATTGGTCCATAATATGAGATAACCCAATAGGCCCACTTAATATGCATGGCCCAACATTACTCATGGGTCCAGCGGGACTAGACCATTCGACAACAACCGTCTGGTTGAGCATACTATTCTCGACTGTATCCAATTGAAGGCTTCAAGCTGTTTAGCCTATTCAACTATCTCTCTAGTCAACCACCCTGTTTGTTCAACCATAATCGAACAGATTGCTCACTCCGGTACTGAGTCATATTCTCACCGCATTTAATGTTTTAATAAGTAGTATGCCTCCGCAATAATGGCGCGTGACAGTCGGTATAGTCTCTGCCACCAACCCTCCCACCATCTTTGATAGGGAGGCGCTTTTCTAGAGTACTATTCACACTAAAAAGCAGGAGATGATGCCACTTGGAATAGTACTGAGATCAGGAATGACCATTAACCCCCTGGCAAGGACTAGAGCTCTCTATACCTGATAGGGGCACTTTCGACATATTACACATCAAGAGAATGCTATAAATACCTCATTGCCAGCCATGTTCCAAGTAATGCCAAATATAATATAAGCTCATAATATTCTATTCGATTATTCTTTTTCAACAAGAACTAACTTGAGCGTTGGAGTGCCTTCGCTG
>JACGDI010005690.1:144237-167278 GCA_014898725.1 Jacaranda copaia
AAAATTTCTAACCCCAGTGACCACATGGGAGTTGTTGTGCAATATAAAAGAGGCTTGGAAGTGTTACAACATCTCAGTCGAGTCAAGTGAGTAGAAGACTCAATCGCAATTGAAGACCATGGGGGACGCCTCTGTAGTGAACAAGAAGAGAAAGTTGGAGGATACCAAAATAGAGCCCGTCAGGGAATTTAAAACCATCGAGCTAGAATAGAAAACCTTGATAAGACAACCCACATCAAGACAGACATGGGCCCCCACCTGGAATGTCTTATGGTCAATTTCTTGAGAAGGAATATTGATGTCTTTGCATGGAAAGCATCCAACCTCCAGGGAATCAACCCTAACATGATTGTGTACCGCCTTAATGTTGACCCTTCATATAAATCAATCAAATAAAAAATGAGGATATTCAATGTCGATAGAACTCAAATCATCGAGGAGGAGGTTAGAAACTCTTAGATATAGGTTATATTGTAGAAATTTAATATCTTTCTTGACTTTATAATATTGTACTCATCCAAAAGAATGAGGGACAATGGCGAATGTATAACGATTTTATAGATTTAAATATAGCATGCCCTAAAAATCCTTACCCCCTGCCTTAAATAGATTTATTAGTTGATTCAACTGCTAGTTGTAAGTTGTTGAGCATGATGGATGGGTTTCAAGGTTACCATCAAATTTTCATGGCTCCTGATGATAAGGATAAAACTTCAATTGTTGTTCTCAATGGGGTATATTGCTTTTTGGTCATGCTTTTCGGACAAAAAAATACTGGAGCAACTTACCAAAAGCTAATCAACTTTATGTTAAAAAATAAAATTGGTAAGTCGATGGAGGTATACGTTGATGACATGATTGTAAAGATGAAAAAGACTTAAGATCACTTGCTCGACCTCAATCATAGTTTTGAAATTTTGAGAGCATTTGATCTAAAACTGAATCTGAACAAGTGTACATTCGAGGTTTGCAAAGATAAATTTTTGGGCTACATGGTCAATCAGTGAGGTATTGAGGCAAACCTGTAGAAAATTCAAACTGTTTTTGACATCACTCCTCTGTGAACAATCAGAGCCTCCAGGTTGGTTAGAAGGATTATTGCCTTAGGCAGATTCATTGCAAGATTGGCAGACAAGAGTTTACCTTTTTTCAAAATTCTCAAAAATGCCAAGAAATTGAATTTTCAGTTGAGTGAAGAATATGATCAGGCACTGGTCGAGTTGAAGCAGTACTTATCCTTGCCCCTCATGCTTGCAAAACCTAAACTGGGAGAGGTACTTCAAATATATTTGGCGATCTCTAAAACATGAATCAGCTCAGTCTTGGTCTCGACTAGAGATGGCAGCCATTGACTAATCTATTATTGCAATAAGTCATACTAAGTACCAGAGCATAATTAGTTGGAGAAAAAAAAATTTGCCTTGGCATTGGTCACCATGGCTTGAAATCTACATCCATACTTTCAATCTCATGCTATTGTAGTGTTGACCAGCCAGCTATTGAAATAAGTGTTGTCAAAGCCTAACACATCCGATAGACTGACCAAATGGGCAATCAAGTTAGGAGAACTCGATATTATCTTTCAGTCGAGAACCACCATCAAAGCACAAGTTCTAGTTGACTTCATTGCCGAGCGAGTTGACCTGTCCGAAGAGAATTGTGAAGCTCTCCTTGTTTGGACTTTGCATGTTGATGGATCATCAGCTACATTTGGAAAGAGAGTAGAAGTTGCTCTCCATTCCCCAACAGCCAAGGAATATAATTTTGCAATAAAATTGGGCTATTTAGTCATGAATAATGAGGCAAAATATGAGGTTCTTCTCACCAAAATGAGGACGACACTCGATAGAGGTGTCGAACGCTGGTTGTGATTACAGGCTGGTGGCCGAGTAAGTTGACAAAAATTTTGAAGCTAAGAACTAGATGATGAGCCGATACCTAGCTGAGGTGAGAAAGTTGTAGTAATTATTCAAAAGGTTCACCTTCAGTCAAATGCCTTGATCTGAGAATAAGCAGGTGGACGCCCTGTCAATATTTGGAAACTCAACCAGGGGCATGAGAGATAAAAAAATCATATTTTTGGTTGCCGATAGGCCATTGATCAAACCCTTCAAAGAGAATTTAATAGCAAGCATTAAGGAGATGTACTTTCTTAGCAGGACCCAATCAAACTCTACTTAAGCTAGGACACAATCTCCGAAGATAGAAAAGAGGCTCGACGCCTTTGAGGTCAAACTGCCAAGTTTGTGCTCGACGAGCATGGTCAATTGTATAAGAGGTCAATCTATAGAGCGCCCCCCGAGGTTCCTAGATCTTGACTAGGCTCATGAAGTGTTACAGGACATCCATGCTAGTATATGTGGCAACCATTCAGGGGGATGATCCCTCGCCTACAAAATAATTAGGTATGTAAACTTTTAGCCAATATTGTTGAAGGACTTAATAGATTTTGCTCAAAAATGTACATCATGCCAAATCCATTCAAATTTGTTGCGCTAACCTACAACGCCAATGATCAATATCCAAAGTTTTTGGCCGTTCGACTAGTGGGGGATCGATATATTAGATTCGCTGCCAAAGTCGACTGGACAATGAAATTTTATAATCATCATAATCGAGTACTTTACCAAATGGGTCAAAGTTGAGGTTGTTCTCAAGATAACAGATACAACCATCAAGAGTTTCATCTGAAAGAACATCATCTGCCATTTTGGTTTGCCTAAGGTTTTTATTTTAGATAATAGCACTCAATTCCAAAGCAGGAGTTCTAAAGATTGGTGCGAAGCCTTGAGGATCACATAACATTATACTTCAATAGGCAATCTTCAATCGAACGGCCAGATAGAGGTAACAAACAAAACGATTCTTAACCATCTGAAAGCCAGGACACAAGATATTGGCTCAAACTGGGTAGACGACCTCCCCGAAGTGCTATGCGCATACAAGACAATTCCCCAAACAACCATAGGCCATAGCCCTTACAGTCTAGACTATGGGTCTGAGGCAGTCATCCCCTCTAAGCTTATTCAACACATGGCTTGAGTCATTCACTTTCACCTGCTCAAAAACATATCAGAGAAGAAGCTCGACCTTGAGACTATCAATGAGCGTAGGCAAGAAGCTCATAACATGATGCAGTGCTACAAGTTAAGGATGGCCAAGAACTATAACAAGAAGTCAAGCCACATCATTTTAAGGTCGAAGACCTCATTCTCAAAAAGGTGAAAGTTTCCAAGAATGCTAGCAAGCTTTCTCCAAAATGGGAAGGACCGTATACTATTGTAAAAGTATCGAAGCATAACACCTACAAATTTGTTAATATGGAAGGGAATTAACTCCCTCGCCCGTGGAACGCCATCAACTTGAGAAAATTCTATATTTGAAATTATATTGTAATTGTCCTTGTATTCTTCGACTTGAATAAAGTTTCAACAATATTGATACCATTTACAGATATTGTCATAATCCTATCTAGCAAGCACCAAGATCAAAGTCAACCCCGTAGTTGATGAATAAGTAGCTTTGTGATGCTACAAAGTTTCTAGTCAACCATGTAGTTAACAAATATACAATCCTTTGCTGTCACTCAAGATCAAAGTTGACCCCATCGTCGATGAATAAGCAGACCCTCACTGTCACACAAGATCAAAGTTGACCCTATGGTCGACGAATAAGCAGCTTCATGCTACCATAAAGTTTTTAGTTGACCCCATAGTCGATGAATAAGCAGCACTTCACTGCCACTCAAGATCAAAATTGACCCCGTAGTCGATAGAAAAAAGTTATTTGCTACCCAATCGAGTTTCAAGTTGACCTTGTAGTTGACGCAAGTGCAGCTTCACATTGCCAAAACTAAAATTGACCACGCCGACAATTCTAAACAGCTACATGCTACAAACCCAAGGCTTTTCAGCCCAAACCAAATAATCAACCAAGTCGTCGATCAATAAGTTGACCATACAACAATAAAAATCAACCACATAGTTGTGAAAAATAAATTACTAAATGCGCTTTGACAAAATCATGCGTTAGTCAACATTAAGCAAAATTGACAATAACATTGTTAGATTTTCTTGATAGTGATCATGATAACTAACTATTTTATCAGTCATTCTCCATACTATTGCGACAATAAAGTTGCATTTGACAAGGGGCAAGAAATTTATTTAAATTCAACAAAATAGATATGAAAAATATATTTCATTCATTAAGAAGTTCATTATAATTCTACTACAAAAAAAAGAAGAAGAAGAAAGGAGAAACAAAAATAATAAAGACCAAAGCAGTAGCAAGCTTTGAGGTTAACTCTAGTTGGACCCCACTTAATCACCCTCTGGCTAGTTTAAGTCAGGCTTCAATAATGTGCACATAAGTGGCAGAACAGCTTGGGGTGGTTGAAAAGGCCCTACGACGTCGCTCATAACGTTAGTCGAACGCAACACATACTACGCTATGTTAACTTGTTTCTCCTTAAGCTAGACAACAAAGTCCTCGACAAACGCAAATTCATTGGCTAACTTCTCCAGCCTTGTATTGACCTCAACCTTCTTTTTTTAAGCTTTAGTCAGGGGCTCATCAGGCGCATTGGTTGTAGTGTCTTTCTCCTCGGCTTAATTAACCCCACCTTCCTTGGACTGGGGTAAGGTTGTAGATTATCATTAAGAATAGGGCTTATTTTGCTCTTGTCATCAGGTCGAAAAGCATAACCCAAGCACTTGAGCTGCTTCATGGCCTTATGAAATGCTTTGTGAGCACCATCAAGTGACATAATTACACTTGTATCCTAAAAGGTCGAGCTCAAGATGAACTGTTCCACCGCCTCTTGTCGAATTATAGGGCGATATCAATTAAAAGCCTTCTGCGCCTCCTCGATTGCCTCTACACGACCTGTCACTCAACCAAAGACGTAGCTCACCTGTAGGTCCAAGTGAGTCTTTTTTATTATAGAGTTCATTCGACTCTGGTCCTCAATTGCCCGGACCAACTGCTGATCTTTGGAATTCAACTGTTCCTTACACTCGGCCACTTATTTGGTCAACTGGTTGACCTAAAGCTAGGAAAACTCGAGCTGAACCTTGAGGTTTTTGTATCCCTTTCCCCTTGCAGCTCCTCCTAATTTGCCAATGCTAGCTCTAATTGGTGAAAGATATTGTAGCCTATTCAGCCTACCTGTAACATAAGAATGTCAGCCTACAGTACAACTATGGAAAACAAATTCGACGAGAAATTATTGACCTCATACTCACCATATTATAGTGGTAAGCCAATACCCTGAGAGCCTAGACCTAACTCAGGCCCATCAGTTTGAGTTGGTCAGGTAAGAAAAGCCTTAAAATCATCCACTTCAAGGTATTGCTGCCAGTCATTCCCTCTTAAAGGATGGAGGTCAAGTCAATTACTTCATTTGTGGGGTTAGTCCCAAAATTGGGCAATGGCAACTGAGGGAGTTGGAATAGCACCCCATCGCCAAACTTTCCAAACAAGTCGTAGCCTGTCGCTGTCTTCTATTTTTCCTTATCGCCTACTGTCTTTTTAGGTGCTGAGCCTCCCTACTCAGTTATCTGTCTTTTGCCCCAACCCACAAGGCTGCTTTGCACAAGCTCTTCTCATCGTGCGGATTGGGACTCGGGTGCCTATTTGATTTGGGGCGCCACAAAAGTGGATGTCGATCATGTCAAGATGGCCAGCTGTACAGCTGGAGCCTCTCATTAAGCAGCAGTTGCTCAATGCTATTCCTTATTCCTCAAAGCCCTGACTTGAGCTTCAACTTGACTTCTAGCTATTATTTCTTCTTGAACTACAAGCATAGACAAAACAACAGACATTAGAATTGAGTAGAAAGAACAACAATCATAGTTAACACAATTGAAGAAAATCTCTACCTAGTCGATCACCCATCAACAGGTCGAGCTCGATTGGTGATAAGCCAGCCAACACCAGATACATTTTTTCAATCAAAACTAAGGTCTCCATATGCCCAAATTTGACCAGATCCCTGATAAAGGTGTTAGGCCAACTAGGTGTTTGGTTCTCCGAGATTTCCATAAGCCCCTCCACTAACCCTTTAGAATGATAAAATCCCTTGGCCCCCGAACATAAAATGGTTATTTTTTCCACTCCTAGTTATAAGAAGAAAAATGGGCTACTAGAAACTTATGAGCGGGCATGTCATGAGATAGTAGAAGCTAGACTTTTCTATACTACCCGACTTTCAGAACATAGGTAAATGGAATAAATTTAAAAAGTTGGCGAAAGAGGCAGGTTGGTTGAACAGATGCATTAGCACAGCAAAGCTATAAAGAGTAGCAAAATAATTGAAAAGCAGTTGGGTTATACAGACCAGGAGGTTGACTATTGCTTGGGCAAGATGAAACCTAATACCGCACCTCAACCCCTTCTCAAACACCGTTATGCATCCCCTAGGAGGTTGATGCATTCTATCCCAAGCCCCTAACACCAACAACTCATATTCTTCAGGGATATGGTACATCTTTCTAATTCACACTAGGTCGGCGAGGGATATTTTGGAAATTATTTTGGTATAGTGGTCTAGTGTAAATAATTGACCCCGGGATGCAAGAAAATCACTCGGGCCAGCTTCACCCCCAAACATAACCTTTTTTATGCTTGAACTATCACTCAATGAACTATCAAGATTATTCTCACGGGTTGTTTCAGACACACTTTCAACCCTAGTTTCCCCCTAAACACTATGCCCTCGGACCTAGTGTCCTCAATATCTGAACTATTAGACATTTTTGCAAAGAAAAAGAAGAAAAGATCAAATGGGTAGAACAACTTATAGTAAATATCCTGAAAACTCTAAGTGCAAGAAAGATTTGGAAAGCTTCAAAAGCAAGAACTCGATGAGATATGATTTCAGCAAAAGTGCAAATGGATGTCTTTATCCCACATATTTATAGGCATCTAAATGTGGAAACCCAAGCGATAGTAATAATTACATTGCCGCCCCTTTGCATATCATGTTCTGTGATGCAATCGACAAATTAAGTGCAAAAAACCATCACAAACCCTAGTCAAGAATTCAAAAATCCAGGTCGAATATTCAAAAACCCTAGTCAAGTGGACAGAACCCTAGTCAAATGCGCACAACTATTGAAACCTCCTTAACCGTCATTCAATTATCTACTCCCTACTTCTGCTCATAGACAAGCTCGACCAGGACCATAAATAAGGAGGACTCATGATATGGGATAACCTAATAGGTCCACTTTACATGCACTGCTCAACATCACTTCTGGACCCAACGGAGCTGGACTACTCGACAACAATTGTTTGGTCAAGCGTACTGTTCTCGACTGCATTCAACTAGAAGCTTCAAGCCGTTTAGCCTATTCAACCATCTCTCTGATCGACCGCCCTATCTGTTCGACCATAATCGATCAGATTGCTCACTCCAATACTAACTCATATTCTTGTCGCATTTAATATTCTGACAAGCAGCATGTCTCTGCATTAATAGCGCGTGACAGCTGGTACAATCTCTGCCACCAACCCTGCCACCATCTTTGATAGGGAGGTATCTACTCAGAGTACTATTCATCCTAAAAACCAGGAAATGATGTCACCTGAAATACTATCGGGATCGAGAATAACCATTAACCCCCTAACAAGGACTAAAGCCCTCTACACCTGATAAGGGCACCTTCGACATATTACACACCAAGAGAAAACTATAAATACCTTATTACCAGCCATGCTCCAGCCTCCAAGTAATGCCAAATACACTATAAGCTCCTAATATTCTATTCGATTATTCTCTTTTGACCAGAACTAACTTGAGCGTCGGAATACCTTCACCAAATGCACCTTGGTTAGTTTAACGTGTGCTATTGTTGCAGATCTTAGGCCTTAAGAAATATAGCAATTGGATCATTAGACTTCCTTGATCGAATTAACCCAAACACCACCCTTTTCACTATAAACGACTTTTAACTTTATCAGTCCCTAATATAACTTCTAAAGAATTTGGCACACCCATGAATTTTACAAGTCCGACAATGTTAAACTAAAGTTGGCTATTTTGACTATACATTTTGTGCCTTGACGAAGGCTCTTTTATCATTCTTAATTTTGCCAACAATGGATCTTTCGTCAAAATTCATTTCCTCTTATTATATACTTGCCTTTTGCTTTTCCCTTAAAAAAAAATAAAGACCCTTTTGCAAGATTAATTCCTCCCAAGGATTTATTGAACTTTACTAATAGTGATGCGGCTAAAAGCAGCTTGTAGAAGAAATGAGGGTTGAATATGGTTCTGGGCTTGAGATCTGCAACCACAACACATGTTAAACTAGCCGAGGTGCCCCCGATTAAGGCACTCTAACGCTCAAGTTAGCTCTGGTCGAGTGGGTCAATCGAGCAGAATATAGAGAATATAAAATGTATAGTGTAAGTGGCATTACCTTGAGCGTGGTTGGGCCTGGAATATTTATAGCTTTTTGCGGGTGTGATTTTACCCAAGTACCCTTATCAGGTGTACTAACCTTTATCCTTGCCAGGGGGTTGGGAGTCATTCTATGTCTAGATCCCAATACTGTGCTAGGTGGCTAAATTTTCTACTTCCCGAATAAACCCCGCCAGACGGGACACGTTTCTATCAAAGTTGTTGGCATAGTTGTCAGAGTTGTCAGAGTTGCTGGCAGTGGTTACACCGGCTGCCACGTGTCCTCAGTGCCAAGGGCCCGACCTGTCAGTTAATATGCACGGTGGGAATCCAAGTGGACGACGGGGGTCGATTCATGTCGACCAGATTCACATGCTCGACTTTCTACTTTCTGGAGTGGTCCTGAGGTTGATATGGGTCGACCGCGGACAGTTTAGTCGATATGGATCGACCAAATAGATTTGCAGTTGGGCCTCATGGGCTGTCTCATTTGATATTGGGCTTACTAGGCTATCCCATATCAAATAAAATTGGAGATGAAATACTTGTTGGAATATATGATATCAATTGATTTTTAAATGGCAGTAAGATTTGAGCCTCTATCTTGCTTCCATTGGAACTTCCATAATTCATAATAGATTCGCAATTAACAAGTTTCACATTTGTTTTAATGAAACTTCCTCCACAGTACATCAGTCTACATACCGTAAGAGCAGATTATTCAGGGCATGCAAATGGAATCATATGGATGATTAAGAAAATACAACTACATTGCGCCTGGCGGCGGACTAGGATTAATTAATTAAAGCCCCAGAGAGAACGGAAAGCCTGTATCCGCCAACCAATTCCCTCCGGCGATAAAGTTCCCCGCGGTAAAAGGCTGCGCCTGCGATGCACTAGGAAGCACTCTGAACCCCCGCCAGGTCACCCTGTTTGACGTATCTGCACCCTTACCTCTGTTCTGATACTCCGCATAGAACAAAGTGTCTAGCGCGAAATTTCCTTCCCACTCGTACCAACCCGCTGGATGTATAACGTCGGTTATCTCTGTCTGCATAACAATTGTCCTGGAATACTCCTTCCATGGCCTACCCAGATACGTAGGGAAGCTGCTCTGGACGGGCAGCAGATCGGAAGTGGCGCCGATTCTGCATTTCTGGATGACGATGCTGGTGTTCTGGTTGGGATCGTTGCGGCCTTGGGCAGTGACCATGTTGCGCTGGCGGGGGCCGGGACGGCGGGGCCGAATGTCGCAGTCCTGGAGGACTGCGGCGGCATTTCCGAATATGAAGTCGACGGTTCCAGAGATGATACAGCGGGTGTAGAACTGGCGGAGGGAGTGGACGTAAAGGGTGTCCTGGTAGCCCAGCATGTTGCACCGGTAGAAGGCACAGAGATCAGCGTTCACCCGGAGCGCCACGGCCTGGTGTTTCGACGGCCCAGCCGCGTTCTGGAAGGTGACATCGCGGGCCAGAAACCAGCTGCCCACCACCGCTGCAATGTAAAGGAAATTAAAATTGGCGTGCATTCATAATGAATATATATTTGATTACTTGGGGAAAATACCTTATTCAAAGTTTTGTTGGCTATGGAACGGGATGAGTCAATTTCCATTATTGTATTTGATAATTGTTACCAAGCAGTGTGAAAATAGGAAAAAGTGAAATAGTTTTTCTTATCCAGATGTCCAGGAGTATGTCAAGAGTTGGTTTTGATTTAATTGATACAAGGTTTATCTTAATTATTATGTATTAATTCTAGATATTCTATAATTTATTTGAGTATAAATTATTTTCAAACATAATATTTTTAATTAAAATATTTATATCAATTTATTTAATTAGCAATAAATTTTCTTTCATTAAATATTAAAAATAATTACAATTCATATTTTAATTACATGAAGTAAAATAAATATTATTATAAAATAAATTATTTTAATTTTAAAATTTTTTTCGACGCATTGCACCGAGCACATGCTAGTAAAACATATATTTGAAACCTTGTTAAAAGAATCTTCCATTGGGTTACATTTGGAGGGTGTTTGACAAAATTTATTTAATTTTTTTTATAAATTCTTCTAGTATAAAATTGTTTCAGAGCTTAACCATAAAATCTTGCTTTTGAAATATTTTTTGGACCTTATAAAATTTTAGATTTAATTTTTAAAAAAAAATTAAAAGTACTTAAATAAAATAAAATTTTAAAATTTTAAAATAAATGTAAAATATTAATTTTGTGACTAATATGAGAGTTTATTAAAATTTTAAAAATAAATTAGGAACTTTGTACATTTTTACAAGAGCTTATAATAATGTAATATTTTATTATGAGAGTTGATAAATTCTCTCTTTTTTATAATACTGAACACTTTTTTATAATATTTTATAAAGCCCATGTAAATACCCTCTCAAATAGGATCCCTAACTATTCAAGTTTTGAAACTTTTCTAGGAGATTTACAACCCATTTGGTTTTATTTTTCATGACATTTTTAGTTTCCATGTACTTTTAAAATTTGAAAAATTAATTATAAAATAGAAATAGAAATTGAAATATATTTGAATGAAATATTGAAAAATAATGATTAGAATAGGTTATAAGATTAAAAAGTAAGTTCAATTTATATTTTTTATATTTAAAATAATTTATTTTTTGAAAATATATATATTTTATTAATTTTAAAATGATAATGGATAATTTATGTCAAAGAAAATTTAAATTTAATTGATAAAATAGTAGGATGATATAACAAGTTTAAAAAAAGTTTTAAAAAAAATGTGTATTTTTTTAAAAAAAATGTTACAAAAAAGTATTTATTTCTAATTTTTACTTCTAAATGAAAATAAATGTGGGGCTTGAAAATGATAACAAACGGACTGTTAGCCTAATTCTTAATAATTTTGAAATCTCAATTTTACTATTGGCCAAGTGTGGTCCCAATTATTTTGAGCTGGTGTAAATAATAATGTTGAAAACAATGGTAGGTGAGAAATAATTAATTGAACGATTCTCGACTTTGCTTTGCTAGAAAAATATATTAGCGGCTACTTATAATAAAGAGATGAATAATTAATTAAAGGTCGCGTTTTCCTGGTACCCCTGGCGGGTTAGGTTGGCAGGGGGCAGACCACCGTGCAAAAATCTACTAGCATTATTCCGAACGATTTGGATTGAGAAGAGGTAAATATAAGAGGGCTAACCAACAGTGGCGGAATTGAAGGTGGTGCTGCCGTCCACGACGTTCCTGCTGGCGGTTATGATGGTTGTTCTCTGTCCATCTCCGATGAACATTAAGTTAGTCTTCCTCCTTGGTATCTCCACATTCTCTCTGTAAACTCCAGCTTTTATCCTAATCACATACCTCCTACTGCTTCCCTCTGGCGCCGCCGCCACTGCCGCAGAAACCGTGCAATAATTTCCACTCCCGTCGGCCGCCACCGTCACATCAGGAGTCACCGTCGATGCCTGAAGCAGCCGCCTGTCTCCGGCCGACAACCATTCAGGCCACTCCGGTTCATCAGAATTATTGTTGTCCTCCACAAGCCTCCGCTCCGGAGAAGAATATTTGAGGCTGGGTGAATTCATCGCCATTTCCGTATCTGACAAGGTCTTGATTATGGCTAAAACATTGCTGACGAGCCGAAAAACGTGAACCTGGCCAGCAAGCAGCGCCTGACGGATTTTCTTATCAGCTTTATCATAAGAGAACCCGTCGAGGCAAGATTCCTGATTCGTCTGCGCCGCGCTCAAGAGGGTCATCAGATTTTCTTTATGATCGGCCAGAGAATAGTTCTTGAATCCATAATCTTTCAATTCCAGCTCGCTGTCTCGAAGCTCCTCCAGCGTGTCCTCGATCATTTCCAGGCAGTCATGGAGCGCAGTCTTCTCGCGCACCGTCAGCGATGATTTTCGCCTGTCGCCGATCTTTTTCACGGAGAAGTAGTTCCTCTCCACTGTGTAGAGAGTGTAGTTGAGGGCGGTGAGTAAGACGTCCTTGCTGCTCTTTATGGCAGCGGAGGCTGACGCCGCAGCCGCATTGATGGTGGAAATGCAGAGTTCCGGGTACAATGTGGCGGCGCAGGTGGATTTCACCACCGCCTGCGCTGCTTCGCCTCCGTGGTTGGTGGCTTTCTTTTGTGATTGGACAATTGTGATGGATATAGCAGCCACCACTAGTAGAGATGCCAACGCTGACAGGACAAAGATTTTTCGCTTACTTCTGAGCTTTTTCTCTGGTTGCACATTTTCCATGGCTGCCGAACAGCGGGATTCTGGGTTTTGTCGGTGATAAAAACAGAAGCCTGAAATGTTATGAGATTTGCGATTTGCCTGCATGACATCTATCCAATTTATTGAAGGTATGAGTGGAGCATCATTGAGAAAATATCCACCATATATATGAACGTGAAAATTGTGTATCAAGTAGTCGTTCAACTTTATTTCTTTTGTTGCTATGAATGATTTTTTGTTTGCTACAGTGCTAAAACCCTGTAATGGCGTCCAATGTGTTTGTTATGACGATTTCCACCAATGAAATCAGATCCAACAAAAATTTAAAAAATAAATAACTGATAATAAAGAGAATTTAGAGTCAGTATTTTCAAATGAATTAATGTTCATATAAGTAAAGTTATCATATTATAAGAGAACCTTGTTAGTATAAAAATCTTCAAATTCCAATATATACATCTTCAAAAGCTATCAAAGTATATATTAAGTACAAAACTATATTAATTATTTGATTTAAGCAAGCTAATTGAACATTTAATTTGATTTTATAAATGTGGTTATATTTATAGTAGTAAAGTGTGAGTTTTTTTTTTTTTTAATTTTATTTTGCTCTTTTCGTGATTATCCTGAAAAACTTGGGTCTTGAATCTTGATCATTTTCGCGTGGCATCCCTTGGAGAAGAGGGACAAAGTAGAAAAAGGGGCACTTTTTTTTGTTTTTTATAATTGAAATAGGGGCACGTTATTATTCATCCAGCCTTACAATCTCTCTCTCTGTCTCTGAACTTCACATATGTATTAAATAAAAGACAGCGACTACGGAGTTTGCCCAAACAATTATGGGCATAGTTTGTCAAAATGAAATTTAAAGTATTTTCATTCTCAAAAATGAAAAATCACAATAATTAGGACGGAAAGACCATTTAGCAAGTAAATGGGTTACATAATTGGCTTCTCTTTTGCTACCCTTGACCATTTAGGAAGGCCATTTTTTTGGAGCAAACTTTTTGCAAGTTTCAATGGTTATTTGTGAAGACTATTTTGAAGCACTCTGGTCATTTATTTCATTTCATGCTTTATTCTTATTTTATTTTAATGAGTATATATTAAATATTTTTAATTTCAAATTAATTAGTTTTATAACAAAATATTTAATACTCTGGACACATATTTATAAAATAAAATATAGAATTGAACAAAAGATTCAAGCTGCATCATTTGACCTCTAGTTTTGATCCAAAATTATTTATTCAAACACAAACCGATTAATTTCAAGCATTCAAATGGATATTCCATCACATAAATAGCAAAGATAAGGAAGTCCTGTTATTACATAGAATTAAAGGGAGACATGAAATATTAAGAAAAAGAAACAATAGAATCTATTAATAAATTGTTAGGCTTGGAAATTGCACAATTTTAAATTTCCATTTGGAGAGTCGCCGAACTGTTTATGTGGACGATAAATGGATAAAAAACTGATCAGAAATTTCAACATCATTGTTGCATAAAGGGACAATGTGGCTCTCTCGTATGGAGCGTACGGTCAGCACTTCCCTCGCGAAGACTAACTTAATTAATTCTATCTTGGATTGTAGTTGTTCACACAAATTTTGTTGTTTGTAAAATTAAATTACAAGACAAAAAAAATAATGAGCAAATTAAATTTATATTAAATAATATATGAGAATTACAATTTATTAAAGAAAAATATAAATTTTTTAACAAAATTAATCCTCTGATTCTTTTCCCAATATATAAATGATCCAAGGGCTTGAAGCTTGTTCTTGGAAATATGGTGTAGGCATATTAGCTGCAATTTAAATCCCGCACAGCTACAATTGAAATTTGATTGCTGTTTCAATTGTCGAATCTTGTGGTCGCCATTTATTGCCGTGATATAAACAAATGGCCCGCGCAAGACGATTTAAGCTCCTATCCCACAAAAGGAGACTGACTTGCCGAATGCAGATAATCAACACTAATGCATGCAGAGTTCTTCTTTTCATGGGGTTTGGTTTTGCTGAGAATCGGATTGTATTTGGTAAAGTTACGAGATTAATAAATTGGTTTGAACAAGGACTTAATCTTTTAGATATACTTAGATTCAAACTCTTAAAACTATGTAAATAGAATGCTGCCAAAGAGCTAAACTATCGAGTAGAGTTGAAACTAAGTTGGGAAATTGCTGTGGAAAATTCATCTACTCAATTAGAGACATCTTTTTATTAATTCTTGCATATCAACTATTTGAAGAAAGACTTCATAGTTCTCATACAATCATTACTACTTCTATTCAATCGACAGATTACTACAAAAAAAGAGTTGTTTGGACTTCTCTGACATTCATCACATTAAGTTTTTTACTACTCCAGGGCATCAACACTTAGCAAATTACAAAAATTTTGAAAACTTCAAGTAAGTTATCAAATTGAAGATTCTTTCTATATCTTTGTACTTTCTTCTTCATCTCTTCTCTTTTCTTTTGTAGGTTAAGAAACATAGCCCGTTCTTGATCAACTCATGAGGATGTATATTGAGGATCACATAGAGCCGTCTCTATGTATTATCATTGGAAGTAACAAAGATAACCGCAAAGTTAAAAGTACTGGATTGGTTACCCATAAATCGGTCAATGATGTTCTTCATTCCATACCTCGACCCCCAAGTAACTCTATGCATATCCAAGAGTGGTCTGAAGAGGTAACCAAGGAAATAATTGATCCACATTCTAGCATTACGTCTCATTCCAGGATACTTCTCTGGAAGTTTTCTTTTCACGATGCCAAAGCCACTAGCTCGAAATTTTTAGTTGCAGGTTATTTTCCAAACACTAATGAACGCTCATTAAGAATTCCCGCATCACGGTTTGGCAAAGTATCTTTTCATGTGGGCTACTGGAACAAAGGATGTGCGAGGTCATCATGCAGATGTTCTTCGTCAAGCTAAGAACTACACAGCAGTAAATGCCTCGCTTTTCACATACATCTATCATAAGAATATCCTCCAAGCATTCCTTGAGTTGTGGTTCCCTTCCACGAACACTTCGCATACTGCTAGTGGTGAATTTTCAGTTTCTTTATGGGATCTTCGTGTACTTGGTGGATTACCTATCCGTGGATATTTCTATGATGAATCTTTCCCCATTATAAAAGAACTGCTTGGTGATGATGGACATGACCCTTTTTCTTCCATGACGGTGCAAATATCTATTTCTGGCTTATGATATGCTTCCAAAGAACTCTAATGGCATTCCTATTTCTGATTGGATTGGCTTTTGATTTAAAGGACCATCGAGATATGTGGAGCCTCCTTTGAGGTCTTCTCGAAAGAGGTCTACTAAGCTAAAGATCTCTCACAATTTATGTGAAAGAATTGATGTATCGCTTTTGTCTCACACCAAGGAATATAATGAGTTGTTTATGATACTAGAGATTGAAGACAATGTTAAATGGGAGACTTACTTGGCTATTTTTCTTTCATGCTGGTTATGCAGTTTTGTTCTACCACATCGCAATGCTAATCTGATTCGTGCTACGGTCTTCAAGGTTGCTAGTGGAATGGCGAACGGTGATTGCTTTTCCCTTGCAGTGCCTATATTGATAGGCATCTACCATGGTTGAAAGAATATATCAACTTCGCCAAGTTTTTAGGAATCTTCTTTTATCTTTCCCATTCATTATGTTCACAGTTGAATAGAGCACTACATTGGCACTTATTTTTCATCTAAAATTAATGTAGGAGGAGTTGAGATGGCCAAATATGCAGGGGAGAACATGGCTAAATATTTTGATCTTTCAGAGGCGTGAGACTTATTCCTCAATATCAACCTTTCAGCTATTCAAAATTTATGCTTGTTTCCACGTAAGCAGTTTATAGTAATAGATGGCCTTTACATATCAAATACCTATAAAGATCTTTTTGTGGCTCTTTGTTCTAGTTATTTGACATTTCGATATAGAAAAGAGCATATCATTGAAGCTTATAGCCGTCATTGATTCAACTGGCAATGTGGATTTTGTCAACACATCCTGGGCAACTTAAAGAAAGAGATTCTGACTTGTGATTTGTATGAGCTTGTTCAATTTTGGTAGTCATGTACCTTGCTGAACACATCTTGCAAACTTATCATTCCTAACAATACTTCATCCTTTCCATTGTCCACAAAAGCATATACAGATTTATGGGACAAACACTGAAAAGCTTCGCAAATAAAAGGTAGAAAGATTGTTCTCAAAGTTAATTAAAGAGAAGTGGAATCAAATTCTGGTCAACTCATTCAACCTGGGGCTAGAATTGAACAACATGCATATAAGTTTGGGCATCTTGACAAGAATCCATCTTATCCTAAAAAAATTTTAATCAAAGATCCCTAAAATAATCCAGCAGCCTCACTTCTTCAAAATTCTATTGTTTTAGGGTAAGTTAAAGAACGAAATTTGGAGCCTAAGGATTACAACCTTGCTGAACATACTCAAATGTTGTCTAAAAGGTGCCATGACTTACTTAAGATTTCATTCTCTATTGATGCTCCAATGGAAGGAAATGAAATAAGTTCTGCACTTTCTTACTCAAATGACAACTCTAGTAACCAATGCATACTCAAGAAGAAGCCAAAAGTTTTAGACCTAGACAATATCAGTATTAATTCAAATTTCTTTGCGGATGTCCCAAGTTTTTCTTTACCTTTGGGTGAATTAACAAAATATGTAAAGTCATTTATTTATTTATTTATTTTTAATATCATGTATCCCTTCTTTTTTTTTCTTCCTTTTTTGTTACATTTATATTTGCTAATTCTTTGCACTAATTTCTTCTTCTTTTCTTCTCGTTTTTTTTATGATATAGCTTGCAGATCTCAAGATGCTAGTCCCAATTACTTCTGAAGATAGTGTTGGTTCGATAAATGGGGCTAATCCTTGTAGCTTGCTTGAAACAAATATTTCTCAACCTCTTTATGGTGGCATGCAAACTTTCCATAATACTGTCGATTCCAATAAGCGACCAAAGGTAATATTACTTGAAATTACAAATGATAAAGCTTTTGCTAGGAAAGACAAGCCCCAAAAGATATTTGAAGCTCCATCTTGGGCACCTTCAGCTACTGAAATTTCTGAATTTGGTCCTTGAATTATAAAGATTGAAGTAGAGCAGATGTTACTCAAATTTTATTGAGAATGAATATGTCAAAAAATCATGAAAACTCCATTTAAGCAACTATCAGAGATAAAGCCTACAATTGATGATTTGATTGTAGAGATAAAATCATATGTAAAAAACACATCACCTTTGGAGGACCACTTGAGATCTTTCTTTGAGGGTGCATTCAACTACACAAAGGTTAAGTCAAATTTAATTCAAAAGGAGACACAAGAATCCTATGAGAAAGCACTATTTTTTGTACAACAAGATCTTTTTGAGGCCGAGGCAATAGAAAGTGAGAGTTGAAAAGGTAAATAGTCTCAAGAATGAGCTTCTTCAAATCACCAAGCAGCAAGAAGAATTGAGAACACGACTTGCTGAGTTAAGCAGTAAGGAAGAATTCGCCAACTCATCACTCCACAAGGTTGAAGAAAACTTGTCCATTATTCAGAAAGAAGTGGCCACCAAGAGAGATAGAGGTTCAAAACTTGAAGATACTCCATTTTTGATTAATCAAGAGGTTGAGGCTTTAAAGAGGATGAAAGCACTACTTGAAGAATCTCGCAAGGAACTAGTAGCTTTTAATATACTTGCATGAGCACTTAGCTACTTAGCTTTTTATTTTTTTTTCCTTTTTTTGTTTTTTTGCTTTTTTGCATAATTGGAATAAAATAACACTTGACTATTACATATGCAATGAAAGATTGTTCTTTGAATTCTCCTCGTGCATTCTCTTTCTTTTTTTATTCTTCAAATTGATGCTAACTTCAAAGAAAAAGTTGTATTACATGCCCCCAATAATTGAGTGGAATAAACTTACTTAAGCTCATGAGTAAAACTGGCCATCTTAATAAATTAAACTTGAAAGCAATCAAAACATCTTCCAACGATATGCTTGAACTTGATAAATCATCCATAATTACTCCAATGATTTGATTGAACTAGAGAAGTAAATCATCCCAATTTTCTCTAATGATACGATTGAACTTAGAAAATCCTCAAAACTTGTTCTAGTTATGTGTTTGAACTTAGCAAGCCATCCAAACTCATTCCAAAGATGTGATTGAACTTTAGGAAGTAAGTCATCCAAATTTGCTCTAATGATACGATTGAACTTGGGAAATCCTCAAAACTTGTTCTAGTGATTTGTTTGAACTTAGCAAGCCATCTATACTCATCCCAGTGATGTGATTGAACTTTAGGAAGTAAGTAATCCAAATTTGCTCCAATGATATTATTGAACTTGGGAAATCATCCAAACAAATCTCCTTTTTTTTAGTGATGTGACTGAACTTGGAAAATAACTCCCAAGCTGCCTACATACCCTAACAAGGGGATCAAGTCATCACGTAGTTCAAAGTAGATATTTTTTTAGTGGAGGGGGGCAGTTCACAGTTTATACTCATTCGGGCCAGGAGTATCCATTACTTAACTACCTTAGACTAGGTTGGGTATTTAATATTTTAACCACATAAAATACCTTTAGTGGGGAAAGTTAGCAGTTTAACCACATACACTACCTTTGGTGGTTACCTTACACAATTTATACTCATGTGGGTCAAGAGTGACATGCAGTTTAGGCTCGTGCGTCAAGGAGCAACATGCAATTTAGGGTCGTGCATTAAAGAGCAACTTCTTTTTCATGGATAATATCACTTCAAAAATTTGTCATTTATGGGGCCTATGTGCAATCTATCTCTATCAACTAACTTATAAGATGTAGACTTCTTTTATCACATATGGACCATCCCATTTTGACATGAATTTACTTTCCATTCGCTAGGTGATGGTAACAGGCCTTCTTACTGCCAACACCAAATCTCCAACTTGAAAAGATTAAGGACGAACTTTCTTATTAAATGCCCTCGTCATACATACTTGATAACATTCAAGCTGTTGTTGTGCTTCGAGTCTTTTCTCATCCATTACTTCCAATTCCTCAAGTCAAAGACAAACATTATCTTCAGCAGTAAGTCCTTCTTGGATTGCTATACGAAATAAAGGTATTCAACTTTCAAGAGAAAGAACAACTTCAACCCCATATACCAATAACTATAGAGTGGCCTAGGTAGTAGTCCAATAAGTTATTTGATAATTCCTTTTAGATTTTGACACTACTTTCTTTAGTAGATTACATAAAGTTTTATTAAACATTCTGCTAAACTATTTGCAGCTGCATTGTATATCAAGGAATTATATTGCCTGAACCCAAATTGTGCACAGATTTTATCCATCAACTTATTATAGAAAGGCTTTCCATTATCAGTAATAATGTAATGCAACACTCCATACCTAAAAATCAAATTACATCAAATGAACTCCACAATAGTTTCTTTCTTTACTTCCTTGAGGAGGACTACCTCTGCCCACTTAGAAAAATAGTCAGTAGCTGCCAATATATAAGCATGATCGGCCGACGACTTAGGAGTAATAGGACCTACAACATCAAGACCCCATGCATCAAATGGCCATGAAGCAACTATGGGATGTAAGGGTTCAAGAGGCTGATGTATAAAGTTAGCATGCATCTAACAAGCTTCACACCTCTTCGCGTAATTCATACAATTTTTAACCATAATAGGCCAGTAGTATCCCATCCTTTTAATATGAAAATAAAGCTTAGGACTTGACTGGTGAGCTCCACAGACTGTAGAATATGCCTCAGCCATAGCTTTGGTTGCTTCTTCACCACTCAAGCGGCGTTGATAAGTACCCTCACAAGATCGATGATACAAAATATCTTTGTACAAAATGAAGCGAGATGACCTCCGACGCACCTCTGTCCTACGATGAGGGTCTTGCGGCAATTTTCCATGCTTTAGATACTCAATTAGTGATGTTTTCCAATTTTTATCTTCACCAACTAAGACTGATATAGCATTTGATTCCTCACAGTCAAGCTGAATCGGTGAAGGCACAATCCATATGTTGCACACTGGGATATTTGTCATTTTTTCTTTATAAAGGGCTAAAGTGGTGGCCAGGTTAGCCAACGCATCTGCCATTCTATTTCTTTCCTCGGGATGTGACTTAAGACAATACTTTCAAACTTCTTTAACAAATAAAAGGCTAGTTGAAAGTAAGGAATCAAATATTCTTTTTTAACCTCATAGACATTTAAAAACTGATTAAAGACTAGTTTTGAATTATTGTATACCTCAATTTCTAAAATTTTCATTTCTAATGCCATTTGAAGTCCAATAATCAATGTCTAATATTCGACAACATTATTGGAGCACAATTCATTTAACACTATAGAATAGTCAAAACTTGCCTTTCTGGTGAAATAAAGAAGATCCCTATTCCCGCTCTATCAAATCGAGCTGCTCCATCAAATAACATTGTCCATGCTGGCAAGATCTCGATGAAAAGGGCATCTTCATCAGGTAATTCATCAAATACTTCCTAGTCTGTAGGAATTGGGTGATCTACCAGGAAATTACCAAGAGCTTGTCCTTTAACTGCTTTTTGAGAAACATATGTGATCTCATACTAATTGAATATAACCGACCATGTAGCCAATCTTCTTGAAAGCATTGGTCTTGACATTACAAACTTAATAGGATCAACACATGAAATGAGTCTGGTAGAATATACCTCAAAATTCTTTTTGATTGCGTAAAATAAGGTAAGGCAAATTTTCTGAACAGGAGAGTATCTTAACTCATTTTCAATCAAAGCTCTACTCAAATAATATAAAGCTTTCTTCTTTCCTTCATCATTTTCTTGAGCCATTAGAGCACCAATTAACCGTTCTTGTGCTGCAATGTACAATATCAATGGTTTTCCAGTTGTAGGAGCTCCCAAAACTAGTGGATTCACGAGATATTTTTTTATTCTTTCAAAAGCATTTTGACACCCTTTGCCTCATACGAAATGGGCATTTTTCTTCATCAAGTGATTAAATGGTTGGCATCTTCCAGCCAAATTTGATATGAACCTTCTTATAAATGTGAGATTACCTTGTAAACTATATAATTTTTTAAGATTCCTTGGTGGCGGCATCTTTTGGATAGCATCGATTTTGGCAAGATCAACTTCAATTCCACGATGTCGAACTATGAAGCTAAGGAACGTGCCAGATGTGATACCAAATGCACACTTGAGCGGGTTCATCTCCAAGTTATATTTTCTTAGTCGATCAAATACCATGTGGAGATCTTCTAAGTGATTATCTCTATCTTTAGTCTTGACCACAAAATCATTAACTTAGCATTCTATCCTTGTGTGTAACTTGTCATCAATAATATTCTACATAGCTCATTGATAAGTCGCACCTTTTTTTTTCAACCCAAAAGGCATTACTTTGTAATAGTAAATACCCTTTGGTGTGCAAAAAGTCGTATACTCCTCATCTTATGGTGACATTCTGATTTGATTGTACCCAGAGGATCCATCCATGAAAGATAAAGCTTCATGTCCAGTGGTTGCATCTATCATAAGTTCAATGATGGGTAATGAAAAATCATCCTTTGGACATACTCTATTCAGATCTCAAAAATCAATGCAAATACGTATCTGACCATTTTTTTCTTGACTGGCATGATGCTAGAGATCCAAGTTGGATATTTAACTTCCCAAATAAATTCTGCACCAATTAGCTTGTTTACTTTAGCTTTGATTAGAGAGATGAGATCTGAGCGAAGCACTCATTGCGACTATTTTAATGGAAGAGCCCCATATTTTATGTCAAGGTGATAGATTGCAACTTTTGGATCTAATCCTAGCATTTCTTTGTATGTCCAAGAAAATACATCCTTATACTCACTTAAGATTTTGAAATATTGTTCTTCTTCTTTACGGTTTAGAAGCTTGCTAACAAATGTGGGACGAGGCTCTTCCATCATGCCAAGATTCAACTCTTTGAGTTCATCAACAATCGCTTGTCCATCATCTTCAAGTTGTGAAGGAGCTTTTAGGACTTCATCTTTAGGACTTTTTGAATCAGGCTCTTCATCAACAACAATATGATTACATGCGTATAACTCATCATTTTCTTCATCATATGGCTGTTTGATCTCAACAACTCTCATTCTCTAAAATGTGATACTTCATTTTAATGCTCCATCTACTTTTGAAACTGAGACAGGCACCATTATTCATGTTGGGTAGTTTGTAGCTTGTATAAAACCACTTGCTACCAATCTATTGAATTCTTCAAGACACAGATCATGCGACATAGGATTTTGCTCCTCTTTAACACTTGTGTAATTAGAGCTGATAGTGATTTCTACTTCATTTTCATTTGCACCACTCTTTT
>JACGDI010005690.1:167378-188527 GCA_014898725.1 Jacaranda copaia
TTCTACCATCTTTAATTGACTTTTAGCAGCATCATTTGACTCAATACATACTCCAACTAGAATTTCTTCTTCTCTTGAGATGCCTGCGGTGTATATCAAAATTTCAGTAAGTTGGAGTCATCACTGCGCTCACATTCTTTGCTAGTCAAAACCTCAGTAATTGTTAGTTTTCTAAAATTTTTAGAACAATCTTGTTTCCCTTCAACGAAGTGGTTGCCTGGAGCTTTTGCAGGTTGCACTTCACTTACTGAGTCAGGATCTAGATAAAGTTTGGCATCAGAGAAGTATGATTCAGCTTCAGTAAATGGCTTTATATCTACATCAACTTTCATAACTTCTCTATTTTTTGAATACTTGAAGCATTAATGGAGAGTGGAAGGTATTACCCCATTTTCATGAAGCCATAGCCATCCCAAAAGTATATGGTAGGAAGTCCTTGCATCAATAACATGGAATAAAGTACTTGCTTCTAACTCTCTAATTATGAGGTCTAGACGAATCATACCAATGGCTCGTTCGCCTCCTTGATTGAAACCTTGAATAGTTAGATGACTGCATGAGAGATCCTCAATAGAAATTCCCAAATTCTTCATGGTGGATTTTGGTATGATATTGATGGCAGATCCTCCATCAATGAGTATGCGGTTAACCTTTTGCTCCTACATGAATCTTGAGATAAAAAGTGGCCTATTGTAAGGTTTTGATCCTAATAACAAGTCCTCATCTATAAACGTAATAGCCGTACAACATTAAGTGGAGTGTTGCTCTTCAGTTTCACAAGATATAGCAAGCACTGCTTCAACCTTTTGATCAAAGAATCTAGTAGGAAAATAATCTTTTAGAGTCACATGAACCCTTTTGTAACCTGCAAATGAATTTTTCTGCTTGCTATTTATAGCCTTTCGACTCTCCATCATCCTTGGTTGAGGGCATCTGGCCATATGCGAAATCTTTAATGCTAATGGATGAGATTGATTAACACATCATCTTCTTCTTTGTCGGTGTGTCACAAGAGTCCACTCACCACCATCTTTAGTTTTAGTAATAGAACTTATTTTCAGCTTAGTCATTTCATGAATGACTTGAGTCTCCACTAGCACTGGATCTAAGCTTCCAAACAAAAGCATTGTTGATGCCCCCATAAGTGAAGATGAGAAAATACTGTCTTTGCTTGCAACACATATGGTATCTACTACAGTTATAACACTAGCAAAGTTTGATCCAACAACGTCTTCCATATCAAGAATTATCTTTCCATCTCTTGCCAATGCCATTACTTTATCCTTGAAGACAAAGCATTTCTCTATTAGATGATCGACAACTCGATGAGACTTGCAATATTTTGGATCGCTTACCTTTCCAACTTCTTCAAGATGTTTTGATTATGGCAGTTCAATCAACTTCTTTGTCAATAATTCATCAAAAATATACAAAATATCATAATCTAGAAATCGATACTTTTTCTCCTATATTTCTTTCAGTATTTTCTTGCCTGTTGGAATGCGTTGATCTTCAGTTTTCTCAGCAACCTTTTTATCACTTGTAGGAATTTTTATGGAGGCTATTCTGATCACCATAGATTCCATAGTAGCAGCTTTGCCATATTTTTCACTCTTTTTTGAATCTTTCCTTTCTTTCTCCTGATCTTCAACAGGAATTCCAATCTCGCGATTAGCAATGCTAAGCTCCATGTCGTGGGTACGAGTGGCTAATTCTTCAAAAGTGCGAGGCTTGATTCCTTGAAGGATGTAGAGAAGTCCTCAATGCATACCTTGAATACACATCTCTACTGCAGACACCTCTGAGAGTCTATCCTTGCAATTTAGACTTAATGCACACCAACGATTGATGTAGTCTACCACTGGCTCATCTTTACATTATTTTGCATTGGTAAGCTCAATCATGTTCATAGTCCAGTGTGCACTATAGAAGCAATTCAAAAACTCTCTTTTCATTTGATCCTAACTATTAATACATTTAAGCTCCAAGTCAATGTACTAGTCGAAGGCATTTCTTTTTAATGATCGTACAAACTGTTTCACAAGAAAATCATTGTACGTCCCTGCATTGTTACATGTCTCTATGAAATAGGCTACATACTATTTTGGATTTTCTTTAACATCAAGCTGCTAAAATTTTCGTGGTTGATATCCTATCGGCATTCTCAGTGAGTCAATCCTCTTCATATAGGGCTTTGAATACATAATAGAACTTTGAGAGGGCATGCCATACTGAGCCTTAATAGTATTGGTGATCATGTCCTGCAATTGTTGAACAGACAATGTAGCAATAGAAGTTGCAGAGTGATTGATCTGTGGATCAGTTTCTTGCTTGTAAGGCATCTCCTCAACTTGTTTATGCACCATTGTATGGCTAAGGGAAGATTGATAATTGTAGTCAAATCCTCCAAGATGGGAGTATTCTTGCTTGTTCATGAGTTGTGTGATTTGTTGGTCTTTTTCTTCCACAATCTTTTGGAGGTCAACTATAGCTTGAGCCATCTGAGCAAGTTGTTCATCCATTGTTGCCACTCCAATCATTGTAGCCGACAATGTAGTGAAAGATAATACTTTAGGATTCGTTTCCCTTGGACTTCCTGAGTCAGAATCATCAAATGGAATGAAATCAATATTCTTGCCCCCAATTATGGGTTGATTAATAGATTCAGTAGTAGGGTCAGCAGCATCAACATCTTTCCTGGCCAAGGCGAGTTGGTTCCTCTTAGGTGCCATCGAATAGTTGCAAAGATCTTCAAAATTCGAACGAGAGAAACAGATGAGGGGTAGATTGAAGTCCCACTGGGCATGCCATAAATTTGTTCACATAAATTTCGTTGTCTGCAAAATTAAATTACAAGACAAAGAAAAATAATGGACAAATTAAATTTATATTAAAGAATATATAAGAATTATAATTTATTAGAGAAAAATATAAATTCTCTAACAAAACTAATCCTCTTATTCTTCTCCCAATATATATATGATTCAGGGGCTTGAAGCTTATTCTTGGATATATGGTGTAGTATCTTTTGATTTGGTAAAAGACACTATGAAATTCTTTAAAACTCGAACCTTGACTCCGAAATCAAATGACTTGATAACTTGATACTTTAAAGAGGTATAGGACCTTCGCGGTAGCAATACGTCGTCGCAGCAAAAATTTGAAGACTTGAGTCTTTGATTTGAGAATATGTGAATATGAGAATGTATTCATGAGAGTCTCTAATCATTCCTTTATATAGGTGCTTAGCAGGAGACTTCGAAATAATTTGAACACATTTTATAATTATCTCTTTGATTCATATTAAAAGATAATATCAAATGTTTTTGACTTGATTGGTCCACATACATAAATATGCCATGTGTCCCCACTTGATTAGCTTGAGATTGTTAGGCCGCCAGATTTGATTTGATTGGCATGATACCTTCATCTTGACATTTATCAACATTTGATTTATAAAATAAATATTAAAATATTAATTAAAATTAATTATTTATTATTTAGAATTTAATTTAATGAACTCTAATACATAATAAAAAATTTTAAATTAATAACTAATATTTATTTATACAAGTTACTTTTCAACTGGCCCAAAAATTAGTAGCATTTCAAATTTCTTGAAAAGCTTCACACCTTGGGAGCTCGGATGACTAATTTTTGAGTTGATGATGGAGGGCTTGGAGTTGGGGATTGAGAAAAGCGTTGTGGGTTCCATGAAGAGAAGAAAAGAAAAGAGATACAAATTTTGATATTAGTGCTTTGACCAAGTTGACTTTAGATTATGGACGGGTGGTGAAGGGGTGAAGCCATCAAGAGAATGTTGGAAGATTACTGCCGATTACTTTGTCAAAATGACATTTAAATTATGATAACTACATATATATATGCATTAAAAAGATGGCGACTACAGAGTTTGCCTAAAAAATTATAGGCCATAGTTTGTCAAAATGACATTTAAATTATTCTCATACTCAAAATCACAACAGTTAGAACGGAATATAATTGACTTCTCTTCTGATGTCCTTGACCCTTTGCGAAGGCCATTTTTTGGGGGCAAACTTTTTGCAAGTTTCAATGGTTGTCTGTGAAGACTATTTTGAAGCATTTTGAACATTTCATTTCATTTCATTTTTATTTTTTATTTTAATTTGATAAATATATATTAAGTATATTGGATTTCAAATTAATTAATTTTATAATGAAATATTTAATACATTTGACACATATTCAAGAAATGAAATAAAAAATTAAACATAAAATAAAACAAAAGAGCCAAACAGCATTGTTTGACCCCTGGTCTTCAAAAGACAAACTGATTAATTTCAAGCATTCAAATGGATTCCATCACACAAATAGATGAAGATAAGGAACTCCTGTTATTGCATAGACTTTAACAAGAGAGACATGAAATATTAAGTGAAAAACAAAGAAATTATTAGGCTTGTAAATTGCACAAATTTAAATCCCCATTTGGAGAATCACCAAACTCTTTATGTGAATGAGGAATGGATAAAGAGCTGATCAAAAGTTTCACCATATATCATTGTTGCATGAGCGGCCCTGGCGCCCTGCTTTGTCGTCCTCAAGTAGGATAGAGTTCACCAGTGTGGCCGTCTCGTATGGAGCGTAGCGTCCGCACTTCCCACTAATGACTTAGGGCCGTTTGGTTTTTTTTTTTGGAAGTATTTTCATTTTATGGTGAAAAAAAATAATAAAAAATTAGTTATAAAAGTATTTTTAAAAATGAAATATTATTTGGATGTTTTGTTTAAAATGTAATAATTATGTGAACTAAAAATGAATTGTATTTGAAAAAAATAGTATTTTTGTATTAAAAGTCGTGTAAATATAAATAAAAAAAATAAAAAGTGATGAAAAGTGAAAATCAAGAGAGGGTGTAAGAGTTTGTTTGGAAGAATATTTTGAGAATGAAAACATCTGAAAAAATACGGAAAAAATTGATAATTTTCTATTTTATTTTTTACAAAAAATGAAAAGGACCTTTAAAAACCAAAAACAAACGGGCACTAATTTTTTGAGTTATGATGGAGGGATTGGAGTTGCGGGTTCGGAAAAGTGTTCTGGGTTCCACGGAGGAAAGAGATTCAAATTTTGATATTGCTTCGGATGGTAACTTGTGTGAAGAGAGTTATGAGAGTTTTCCATATTCCATATATAGTAAGATCATCTTCAACTCTGAATCGTTTCAAGGTTTATTTTTTTGTCACATCAATAAAAATAGCATCCCAAATATATATATATATATATATATAGCATCTCAAATAGCATTTTCCTCTTCTCTAACTCAAGATTCCATGTTTTATATTATTTTAATGCACATAAACATAATTTTAATATATTTAGACTACTCTATTTAATTTTTTTATTTATATTTTTATTAATTATTAATTAATTTCAATTTGTAACCGCTAGTTTTTAAATATTCCTTGCAAAAAAATTCCTGAATAACCAGTAAGTCAAAAAAATATAATTTTACATTTAGCATTTTTGAAATGGATGAATTTTTTTAAATAAATGAAATAAAAATGTATGAAATATATAATAATTAAAATTTTATTTATAAATTAATATAATTTTTGAAATTCTTTACTTTAATTAAAATAAATTAAATAAAAAAATAAAAAATAACATAATAAAAATAGCATTTGCATTGAAACAACCCAAGTGCTATTTGAAAAATAGCACTCCAAATGGATCGCCATTGAAGATGGCCTAACAAACAGTGTTCTTAAGGCTTTTGACCACTTGAATCCAATGTGAGAGTGGGAGTTTGGATTATGAATGGGTGGTCCAGTGGTGAAGAGGGTGAAACCATCAAGAGAATGTTAGAAGATTATTACCGATTTATTTTTTTTTAAAAAATATTTAATACTTTATAATATATATTTTGGGTAGTGTTATTTGCACTCCAAAATTTGTTATTGACACTCTAATTAATTTTTAGTCTATAAGAATTGACCATTATATCCCTTTATTTTTAAGATATTATTTAATTTAAATTGTTGGGCAATTATACCCTTAGCGTATTATTCTTTATCCTGTTAAATATAATTTTGTTTCATTCATAACCTTGATTCATTCCACGTCAACTTGATAGAGGGCATAAAAATTAACAGATTATCCGATCTTTAAATTCAATCATCTCATTAAAAACATGGCTTTGAACTTCAATAGGAAAATAATAATATTACTACAAAGTAGTATATTTTCACACTCCAAATGTCGGTCTTATTTTACTTTATAAAAACTATTATATAGAGTTATTTCAATTAGAAAAGTAAAATAAAAGAAGAAAAGAGCATTGCACCTTATTATTTAGACTTGGCAAAAAATACCCATACCTTGAGTACTCAAAATTTTTTTGAATAATAAGCATCATTTTCTCCACATAATAAAATGCAGATAATTTTATCCACCACCTAATTACCAACCACTTTTTAACCCAATCCATGGATAACTCATGAACAACAATATATATATATATATATATACAGAACTTTTCTCTAATTCTCACAAATAATTTGGAGGATATAGCATATTTTTCTAAGATAAAAATAATATTTAAGTAGTATTTAAATTTTTAATTCAAAAAACTTTTGACATATAATTGGATTTAAATTTGAACTTCAAAATGCAATATAACTTAAAATTATAGATGTTTAAACATTTAAATTGTACTTTTCAAACTAAATACTTGGCATAACTTAAGTACTTCTTCAATGTAATATTTAAAATTTGTAGCCTATTTTATTAGTTGTATGTAAGTAACATTTGCATAATATTAATTTACCTTTATAAAAATAATGAAAAATAAAACTACCGGTACCTTTGGGTTATCCATCACTCATAGTCATGGATAATAGGTTTATTATCTCATATTCAATAAAAAAAAGAAGATAATTTTACTTATAGATAAATTTATCCAACTCATCATTACCAATTCTTGGGTTATCCATAAGTAGCCATTTGCAAAATCTATTGTTATTTTACATTAATTTGAACAAGTTGAGGTGAAATATTTTCATGAGTAACAAAATTGAAAGCAATAATTATTATATTAAAGGGTATAGTTGTCTTACAAATTAATATAAAATAATTTAAAAAGTAAGTGGATATTTTGATCAATAACCTAATACAAAATTTTAGAATGGAGTCCGAATAACAAATTTTGAAGTGTAAATAACAATATTCATATATTTTTTAGACTCTTAAACATGTTATAAAATTAATGTTTTGAAAAAATCAACGCTCCTATACCCCAAATCACACCAAGGTTTTTCAATAGAAGCTAATAGGCTATTTGAATTTTTTTTCTAGAGGCATTTTTATTTTCTAATGAAAAAAATAGTAAAAAGTTAGTTATAAAAGTGTTTTTAAAAATAAAATATTATTTGGATATTTTGTTTAAAATGTAATGTTAATATATAATTGGAAATGAATTGTATTTGAAAAATGAGTAGTATGTGAGTTATCCACAATCACTCATAGGCAAGAATAATGGGTCCACTATATCATTTTCAATTAAAAAAATATATAATTTTGCATATAGATAAATTTACCCAACTCATTAGTATCCATTCTTAGACTATCTATGAATACCCATTTGCCAAATCTATTGTTATTTTTAGATTAAGTTAGACAAGTTGAGGTAAAATGTTTTTATAAGCAACAAAGTTGAGAATAATTATTATTATATTAAAGGGTATATTTGTCTTGTAAATTAATATAAAATTATTTAAAAAGTAAGTAGATATTTTGATCAATAATCTAATACAAAAATTTAAAATAAACTGCGAATAACAAATTTTGAAGTGCAAATATCAATACTCATATATTTGATAGACTCTTAAACATGATATAAAATTAATCTTTTGAAAAAATCCACCCTCCTATGCCCTTAATCACACCAAGGTTTTTCGGTAGAAGCTAATAGGCCATTTGAATTTGTTTTTTAGAGATATTTTCTTTTTCTAGTGAAAAAAATAGTAAAAAATTACTTATAAAAATATTTTTAAAAATAAAATATTATTTGAATGTTTTGTTTAAAATATAATAATTATTTAGAATTGGAAATGAATTATATTTGAAATATCGTGTTTTATATTAAAAATAGTGTAAATATGAGTAGAAAAAAATAAAAAATAATGACAAGTGTAATTAAAATAGAGAGAGTATAAGCGTTTTTTGGAATAAAAATATCTGAAAAAATAAAAGAGAAATTGATAATTTTGTATTTTTATTTTAAATAGAAAATAAAAATGGGTCAAAAAACAAAAACAAACGAGCCCTAAGATTTCACGAGCCTCTCTTATTTGCTTCCGATGGGACTTCCGAAATGACAACATATTCAGAACACACATATGCCACATTTTCTAATTGATATTTCTCCCGCCGTAGATCAGTCAGATTACTAGTCAGGACATGCAAATGGGGGATGGATTTGGGCGGCCTTAAAAAAGAACAAAATAAAAGAAAAGAAAACTCCATAGAAGCTGCGGCGCTGCCCGGCACACTAGGAATTAACTAAAGCCCCAGAGAAAACGGAAAGCCTGTAGCTGCCAACCAATTCCCCGCGGCAATAAAGTTCCCCGCCGTAAAAGGCTGCGCCTGCGCTGCACTAGTCAGCACCCTGAATCCCCGCCAGGTCACCCTGTTTGACGTATCTGCACCTGCACCCGTGTTCTGATACTCAGCATAGAACAAAGTGTCGAGCGCGAAATTCCCGTTCCACTCGTACCAGCCCGCCGGATTTATAACGTCGCTTATATCAGTCTGCATAACAACTGTCCTGGAATACTCCTTCCAGGGCCTGCCCAGATACGTCGGGAAGCTGCTCTGGACTGGCTTTAGATCGGAGGTGGCGCCGATTCTGCATTTCTGGATGACGATGCCCGTGTTCTGGTTGGGATCGTCGCGGCCTTGGGCAGTCACCATGTTGCGCTGGCCTGAGTTGGGACGGCGGGCATGGATGTCACAGTTCTGGAGGACCGCGGCGGCGTTACCGAATATGAAGTCAACGGTGCCGGCGATGATGCAGCCAGTGTAGAACTGGCGGAGGGAGTGGACGTAAAGGGTGTCCTGGTAGGCCAGCATGTCACAGCGGTAGAACGCGCAGAGATCGGCGTTCACCCGCAGCGCCACGGCCTGGTGTTTCGATGGCCCCGCCGTATTCTGGAAGGTGATATCCCGGGCTAGAAACCCGTTTCCCACTACCGCTGTAATGCGGGGAAATTAAAATCAGTTTTACATTCATGATGAATATTTGATTACGTACGGAGGGAAAATAATTTCTTGTACTATGAGTCGATGAAACGTTATGAGGGACACGACCCAAAGTTCTGAGGCTATATAATTAACCATATGACCCACGTTTCATTTGAAGGGCAATAGCGTGCTTGTCATCACCCAGTAATAAGAATATGGGAAAAGTGATAAAGGCAAATCTACTCTTAGTTTGATATCCAGCGATTAGCTAAGATTAGGTTTTGATTTAATGAGATTTACAGGTTGTTTGGACAAACAATATAAATTTCTCAAAATAAATTTCTCAAAATTCTTTATAATATATCTAGTTTATACAAGTTTGAAAAACATTATCTATTGTACCGTTGTACTTTATAGTTCATAAGATCCCAATACAATTTTTGCACTTTCTGAGGAGACATCAGGTGCCACGTAGAAGTCTTGAAACCTCAAGTTTACTATTGGTCCAATATTAAGAACTAGTGCAAACGATAATGTTGAATGCAATGGTTGGTCAAAAATAATTAATGCAACCAAGCCTCAGCTTTGGTAGATAAATATATTAAAGGCTAGGTATGATAAAGAGATGAATAATTATCGCTGCCATCCGTATAGTTATCTTTCCCTGGGTCCTCCGTACGAGCTAAGTTGGCAAGGGACAGTGGGACACACAACCTGACTTAACAATATCAAGTTGCTATGATTAATTTGCCTCAGAATGCATATTTTCAGATCAAAAATCTATTACCACTATTTGAAAGTAGTGAACTAAATTCAAACTTAGTACTTACACATTCTCATGGATCTTCACAGATAGAAAAATATTACAATATGTTTAACATTGGCAAATTAAATTATCTCAAAATATGGCCAAAAGATCATTTCTGTGTATAACCAACTCATCAAGAACTTAAATTTTGATAAACCACATGATTAATAAATAAAATTTCAAATTAATTTGAGGGACAAAATTAACTCATATATAAAGCGACTTGAATTGAGACGATATAAATATAAGAGGACTAACCAACTGTGGCGGAGCGGAAGGTGGTGCTGCCGTCCACGACGTTCCTGTTGCCGGTAATGATGGTTGTTGTCCGTCCATCTCCGATAAACATCAAGTTAGTCTTCCTCCTTGGTATTTCCACATTCTCTCTGTAAACTCCAGCTTTTATCCTAATCACATACCTTCTACTACTTCCCTCTGGCGCTGCCGCCACTGCGGCAGAAACCGTGCGATGATTTCCACTCCCGTCGGCCGCCACCGTCACATCAGGAGTCACCGTCGATGCCTGAAGCAGCCGCCTGTCTCCTGCCGACAACCATTCAGGCCACTCCGGTTCATCAGAATTATTGTTGTCCTCTGCAAGCCTCCTTTCCGGAGAAGAATATTTGAGGCTAGATGAATTCATCGCCATTTCCGTATCTGACAAGTTCTTGATTATGGCTAAAACATTGCTGACGAGCCGAAAAATGTGAACATGGCCAGCAAGCAGAGCCTGACGGATCTTCTTATCAGCTTTATCGTGCGAGAACCCGTCGAGGCAAGATTCCTGATTCGTCTGCGCCGCGCTCAAAAGGGTCATTAGATTTTCTTTATGATCGACCAAAGAAAAGTTCTTGAATCCATAATCTTTCAGTTCCAGCTTGCTGTCCCGAAGTTCCTCCAGCGTGTTGTCGATCATTTCCAGGCAGTCATGGAGTGCAGTCTTCTCGCGCGCCGTGAGGGATGATTTCCGCCTGTCCCCGATTTTCTTCACGGTGAAGTAGTTTCTCTGAACGGTGTAGATAGTGTAGTTGAGAGCGGTAATCAACACGTCCTTGCTGCTCTTTATGGCAGCGGAGGCTGACGCCGCTGCGTCATTGATGGTGGAAATGCAGAGTTCCGGGTACAGTGTGGCGGCGCAGGTGGATTTGACGACCGCTTGCGCTGCTTGGCCACCATGGTTGGTAGTGCTGTTCTTCTGGGATTGGACAATTGTAATGGATATAGCAGCGACCACTAGCAGAGATGCCAATGCTGATAGGACAAAGATTTTTCGCTTACTTTCGTGCATTTTTTCTGATTGCACATTTTCCATAGCTGCTGCGGCAAAAGAAACTTGACCGGTGCAGAACAGTAGGACTGTGGGCTTTGTCGGTGCGAAAACAGGAGCCCCAAATGTATTAAGACTGGCCATTTGCCAACCTCTTGTATCGGTCCAATTTGTCCATTGTTAGGGTGGGACATCATATGGAAAATATCTACCTCGCACATGACATTTGTATATGAGAATTGTGTATGAAATCGTTCTACTTCATTCTTTTTCTTGCTTAACCTTCACTGATTAAGCTAGTATCTGAAATAGAGAGAATTGGAAGACAATTCTTTTTAAAATAGAGAGAATCTATTTAAAATTAAGTAGATGAACATACTATTATAGTATATGAGCACATAACCAGTATGGGCAGCTCTGATTTAATCAAAGTTTCATTATATTATAATACAACTAAAGATGTCTAACAACAAAGTTAAACTATCTAACAAGGAGTTTGGTTATGTTTTTATTTTCATTTTTAAAACAGTGTGTTTTTAAAATTTAAAAAGTTGATTAGATTAAATGAGTTGAAAATAAATTTTTTTTTAGATAACTTATTGAAAAAATAATAATTATGTGGATTTTAATAGGTTGTAAGTGGAGAGAGATAATAATAATGAATAAGAGAGAAAAGATTTATAGGTTATTAAGAGAAAATATTTAGGTTATTGAAAAATATATTTTAAAATAAAAATGAGTTGAAATATTAATAAAAATGATGATGAAGTATTATAAATTTATTTTTAAATAGTAAAAACAACATAAAATAAAAATAAAACACAAACAAACATCTCGTAAGTTTCAGCTAATTAAACAGTCAATTTGGTTTTATAAAAAGTGGTTACATTTGTATTCGTGAAGTATGGGCTTTCAGAAAAAAGAAAAAAAAATTGTTTGTGATGTTATTTGCTCGTGAGCGATTTGATTTACTATGAGTGAGTGACCACAGACAGCTTCAGTCTTGAAATCCAAATCATTTTCAACTTGGGGTTGGGACATTAATTTCAGTTATTACATGTGGCCTCTCTGGGAGAAATAGGAAAAGAAGACAGAAGGGTACGTGTGCGTCGCTATGCATCCAGCTCTACGATCGAAGGCTGAGGTCCCATTCTTATCCAATAATTGCCTCTCACAGTAGGTCTAGGACAGTGTCCAGTCCCTTACAATTACTTGCTGGACTTGTCAGATGACTTGGAAATTTATTTGTTATTTTTGTGTGGACATGTAGTAATTACATAGCAACAAGACACCCTTTCAGCATTTTTTGTATATATTCAATTTTATGTAATTTAATTGAAACAAGTAACAAATTGAATAAATTCATCTAATGAATGCATCAAAAAGATCTCCAAAGAATGAACCTTTTTTTTTTAACTGCAATATTAGTTGGAAATGATTCTTTAGATGTGGATAAATTATATCTTATTAATTATTTCCTTTTTGTCTATAATTTTTATTTACCCCTTGTTTGTGTTCCTTAATGGTGGCGATTAAAGATATATATACACGCACACAACTGGCGGTATGTTAACAACACACTTCTTATATTCACTTAATTTTTAGGAATATATTAGTATATTTGTTCATCTTGATCGTAGTTTTCGTAGATTGATTTTTATAGAAAATTTGGGTTCTGGCAATCAATTTAATTTATTGATTATGAAATAGTTAATTACTTAAATGTATCAATATAATCATTTTATTATTTCTTCTAATGATTCTAGTCAAAATCCATTTAGGGCATAAAAAGCATTTGTATTTCAATTATATCAAAAAGGGTTCCTTTTATGATAGAAATTTTATTTTCTACACAATTAATATCTTGCATACAAAGGCAAACAATATGATCAATTCATTCAATATTTGTCTCTTTAAAAGAATGATCTTATCAATACACAAACATATAACTCTTCAAAAATTTTAATTGTGCTTATATTTATCACTATAGAAGTTAAAGTTAGAATTTTTCTCAATCCTTTTTTTTTATTTTTATTTTTTTTTATTATCTCAATCCTTTTTATTAATGGACTCCTAACAGACGTAAAGAAATATGGTTCTTTTGAAAATTTCCTGCCTCCATATATCTCTCTAAGATATTTAAATTTTTCCAAATTTCATAAACATGTTAATACCAAATCGCGTCCTTCATAAACAGTTCCATATCTGCAAGAAATAAGACATTAATCAGAAAACCGCTGAACTAAATCAATGTCCATCTCGTAGGAAAAGAAGTATCATAATTCAGTTAATTGACATGAATTGCATAATTTGGACTTCATTACACCTTAAATCATGGAAATTATGCAACAAATGCAGCTATGCATATCCATATCACAACTTCCATTCACATAACAGGCTGTTCTAACAATGCAGGATGTGACCAGCGAAACAGTGTTCAAACTAGGAAAGTTAGTTTACTATAGTCTTCAAAACTATTTGAACTTGGGCAATGCTGGGAAGGTTCAAGTATCACAAGTCGGTCATCTTGAGAGCATGGGGAAACATGAGGGCTATATTTACAAAATTGAATTTAACTGGTTCCAAATATCATCAAAGGATTCTTGCTGCCAAAAAATGCTTGATGTACATGAGACATATATAATGATAATCCTAGTCCATGAATTGCAGCAGGGACTACTACCAGAAATGGTTCAAGAGGAGAAAGTCGCATGCCTGCTAATACTTGCCATTTCTCCATTTAAAGGTATGAACACATATCAGGAGCACATTTCAGCCTCACAACCAGTAATTTCCTACTGTAGGTCTATTCAGTAATCACGTGTTTTAAATACATCAGAGCTATTTCCTGCCCCTACTTACTCTGAGGATGCACAGCCAGCATAACAAACATGGTATGAACACTACTGCATGCATGCATTAATCAGAAATAAACAATTACAATCATCCATAATCAACCAAGACTGCTGGTTGGTTCTTAATTAAAAAATGATAGAATATTATAAGCTAGATAATTATTATCCCAATACTACCTTAGTCTACTCATGTTTACATCTGGAATGTTATCAGTTATACATACATGTGAGTGTGTGTTTGTCCATGGTGCTTTTTAAGTGGTGGAGTATGAAAGCCTCCAAATCCATTGAATACATGCAAGGCAATGAGAGATGTAAAAGATAAGGACGAAGAACATGAATACATCCATCATAAAAAAGAGGCAAACAATCAATGCATGAATGTTCTTCAAATTGATTATCAATTTGATAAGGAAGAACATGAGTAAGACCACCTAAAAGGTGGCAGAAAAATCAAAGCTGTAACACCTGTGCCAAGGCATGCATTCATTTATTCTGTAAAACTACGCTAGAAAGTAATGCAACACAAAATTCTTCTAAAGGCTAATAGGAGATACCTTGAAAAATTCATAGACATGGTATTCAGAAATTGAGTGATTTAGGGAGTAGCGATCTGCAATGAACTGATTTAGAGCTGATACAAAGTTGCCAAGAACTGTCCACAAAGCCGCAATAAAAGCATATAAGCACAAACAGGATCATTCTGACACCAATAAAGTATTTTTAACATTCATGATGAAAAACTATCCAGATCAGTGTAAACTTTTCTTAGCAATTTCAATCATTCTCTTTTGTGTGTTTTTGACAGCAATTTCTGCAAATTAACCTGTGAATGGACCATGCAACAGGATATCATCATAAAGTGTCTACACAGGAAAAAAGGGTAAGGAAAACCAACAAAATCATGAAATATAGATTATGCCAATTGCAACAGAAATATGAGAAGTACTGTGTCGTTGACCAGTGACCAGGTAATGTTCCTGGGAAAAAGATTGTCAAGGAGAGCACCTACACAAGTTAACTATTTCATAGAAACTCCTGGCAAAAATAATTTTTATCAATCATTCAGTAGCCAATGCAACTTATTCTCCTCTTGTTAAGTCATGATACTGCATTATAAATATTTTTCAAACACTTGAACCAGCAAAAACATAAATCCGACAACACAGAATAAATTGAAATGATAACTACCCTTGTCAACATCTACGGCAACCACAATTTTCTCAGATAATGGCTGGTCCAGAACTCCATTACAACTCCCTCTATTAGCAGCACCATTACCATTAACATCCCAAGAATGAGGACTCTTTATCTGATCCTCCACCATAAAAACCTCCTTGGAAACACGGGTAAGGCTCGAAAAACATGCCCTTGCTTTCTGCCATTCATTACCACTGCCAGGATCATTCTTGATATCATTATTATTCCGCAAAACGCCGCCATAATTTTCAGAGCAGCAGCCCTTGAACCTGAACCCATCATTTAGAAACCTTCCATTACTTGTATCAATGGCTGATGAAACAGAGGCACTGGAGGAAAACCTTCTGACGGACAATATCTGCAAATCCCTTTACCCACCAATAAAATTTGAAGCAGCTGCCACCGCCGCCATGAAACTATCCCCCAAATAACGGAATCGACAAATACAATTTATTTTGGATGAAATTACCAAAAAGATCGCCTCTTTATCATACCAGTTCCTCACACATTTACATATATGTAAGCCCCATGAATTTTCCAATAGCAAGAGGATTCTTCAAACCAATAAAAGATTATTCTTGCAAATTGAGGTTTAAATTCCAGCAAATTTTCCAAAAAAAATCCTCTTTAGTATATTCTAGGCAAGTGTGAAAGCCGAAATCTGAATCTAATTATATAAAGAAGTACTAGTGTAGAGTGCACCGCACAAAGCCCGTCGAAAAAATTAAATGTACATTTTTATGTTATTTATAATTTTTTAAAAATATTTTTTTGTAATAATTAGATCTAAAATTTGTATAATTTGAAAATATTATTAAATTTATAAGGACTTTGGTATGATATAATTATACAAAAAAAATCTATGAAAAAGAAACAACTTAGAAAATGCAATTTGTAATAGTATAGTAAATTTAAGAAAATAAAAAAATTAAAATAATGAGATTCAATTCTACAAAGAAAGAATAAAAAAGAAAAATCTCAAGCAGAAAACAAAATACGTATCTCTAAAAATTTTCACAATATTCTTATTATGAATACTATAGTTGATATTTAAATCCTAGAAAAAGCAAAAATATAACATGATCAATATGTTGCAAGCCTACAACAAAATATGACCATTTAAATTATGATGTTCCACATTCTAGCACCCATGACCAATCACTAAATAATTATAAATTTTTTTTGTTGAATTCTATATTATGCAATTATATTTCAATAAAAAAGCATAAAACACTTGCTTTTTTGTTTTGAAGAATATGACTCCAAATTTACTTTTCATAAAATAATGGATATTATAAATTTGGCAGCTTAATCAATTCCAGCAAGAAAACTATCCCTTGCAAACAAAACTTCCAACCACCTCAAATTGGCAGCAAGAGATTGAACACAACCAAAATAGCAACAGCAGAACCAAGTTGGCGCAGCAAAATTCAATGAGGCCAAACCAAATCAATAATAAAATTCTAAGTCTTGGAGCCAAAACTGAAGCAAAACAGCATATTTTCTATGCAGCAACAAAACAGTTGAAATTTTGTAAAATCTTTCATAGAGTGCCCAACCAGAAAGTTCCAATTCAACGAAGCCCATTCAGTAGCAAATTCCAAAAAAGAGAAGCCTCAAAACAATAGCAACTCCTAGAGGTTAAAACATGAAAAAGCAAAACAGTTACAGCAACATTTGATGAACAAAAGTTTGCTGCACATCAGACAAAATTCTGAGCCATTCCCAATATCAAGCAAACGCCGTCATCAATTTCAGGACAGTACAATTAAAATAGTGAACAATCTAAAATCCAACGCAGACAAGCAAACAAAAGCATAGTTCTGAAGCTCAAAAAAGAAACAATGATCAGGAATCTTAATTCATCAATCTAAAACAAGATAAAAGTTCATAAATTTAGAGCTAGAACTAGCGTTGTTACTTGATTGATCTGCAGTCGTTCCAATGATAGGCTCCACATACTTCATTCTTAAATGCTTCTTTTTGTCTTTCTTTAGATAATCTTCTTTCAAGACAACAAGTACAAATGGGAGACGTATTCAAACTTTGATCTGGTAAAAAAACATCTAGTGTATAGAAGAATAATGAAAGCAAAAAGGTAAGAAAGAGTAATCAGATCCAAAGCCTCTCCCAAAAGCTTTCATCTTCATTAGGCAGAGCACTCCATCAATGACTTCTTGGTCATTTACCTGGACAATGTGGACCTAGAAGAGGACACACATTAAAAAATCAGGCAATGTCCAATCCACACATGATAGAAAATAGGGAAACATCCCGCCAAAACAATTGCCTATGTTCCTACAACCTTTTTCCACCTCACTACTATTAATCTTTGTCCATGTTCTAATCAGTTGTTTTTAAATGATAGCTATAGCAACTCTCTCATAAATTGGTTGTTTTCGTTTTGAAGTGACTAAAACTATATCATGATCAGCTTCTACTCTAGGACATTTAAATTGAAATCCAAATAATGCAACAATAACCTTAAGCTTGCATGTTTCAATCAAGTGGAAAATCAGAAAATCACCTTTGATTAATCCATGCAATATGAAAAAGGCCCTCTATCCAGCACTCAGTCCGTGCCTCCCTAGAAGATAAGAAGTTGTGTACTCATTGCTCCATTCATCCACTAATGTAATTGTGGTGTCATGATGGAGCAAATAAGCATCGCAGAATTCTTTAGGCAAATGCTGTCATAAGAAAAAGAATATTAGCACAAACAGCGTCATCAAGTTTACCAACATCTGTTATGTGCTTTAGAAACAGGACAAAATATCACAGCCTTACCAACCAAAATCCATGAGAGATGTTTGATGGGAGTATACATTTTGTAAATGAAGGAAGTTGATATTGTAGACTTTCTAGTAATCTCTCTGCTTTCTTTGCAACCGAATACTTTGCTTCTATATCATCATATACATAGATAGAGCTGGCTCCCTTTGTTGCTGTGCTGTATTACATTTTACATCAAAATAATTCAAAATTTAGAATCATTTCACCTTCAATGAGGACCTTAAGTTTTAAGCCATTCAGATAGATCGATTACCTTCCCAATTTGTTGGGATTGCTTGAGAACACCTGTTCAAGAATAAGAATAAAATCCATCAGTTTCAGTGAATTTATAATTGAGACCAAGAGATTTCAATCCAATCCAACTACAATAAATACAGACAAACCAATTGCGAAACAAAGACAAAGTTATCAAGCGAAATCATGTGTCTAAGAAGAAGTAATATTCAGCACGATTTCAATTGAAATAAAATTTGGATTTTTCAAACATTTCAAGTTAGGGCAATAATGCATCTTTAGCAAGTCCCGGCCACCCACAAAAATCCAGTGAATGCAAATCATATTTAGATCCTCGGAAAATCTAGAGAACGCAAATGAACTTGTACCAAATTGACATCTAAGGCAAAACTCCAGGAACAAAGCTCAATGGTATCCATTGTCGTAGCAACACAAAGCACAAATTTGACATTCATCCACACAAAAATTCACAAATGAAAAAACATAAATGTGACCATGGAGCTAATCTCACATGACTTTCTTAGAGACATATTTGCCAGGGCCATTATCAGAGAAGACGATGGTGTCAAGGAATCCACGATCTTCGCCTTCTCATTTTGTCTCTCTGAAAACTTTAGGTACAAAGGTCCAATCAACTTCAGATACTACGGACAACACCTCTCAATGATTTTTCTGACAAAGTTTCATACTAGGAGGCTTCTTCCAGCAGTTGGCTTGTCAAATTGCTGTCTTTCACCAAATTAGAAACCACTGGCATTTACTTCACTTTGCATTCCACGACGAAATGATTACTCTCATCGATCTTTGAGTATTTTGAGAACTGATTCAGCAGGGCACTTCCCTTCAAGTATCCAATTGCTGCAAAGAATTTGTGAGTTATCACAGCCACAACAACTAAATAGTAGACCAACCAGATAAAAGTATTGAAAACTGTTTCCAGTTCTATTGAATGTACAATAAAAAAATTTCTGCACCTACAATGAACCTCAGCAGCATATCAATCTAAATAAATCATTATAATTTCAACAAACAGGGTTAAGATAAAGCAAAATGTATAATAACTCCATATCAAGAACAATAATCATACAATACAGCGACTGATGCTACTTGAGTATCTCCAATCCAATTCCAATTCCCCATAGACAAAATTTATCACGTTAAACATCAACCCTTAATCCAAACTGAACACAAGGATCTGAGTTTTTCCAAGCTAAAATTTAAATAATCTAAACACATATCATGATGTTTACTTTTAACAAGTCCATATGAACACAAATAGCTTAACCCTTTGACACAGAAAAAATGCCACTTATTGATATTGTGTAATACATTTATTCCAAAAGAAGATCTGGCAAATTAGATGGACTAGAATCCTTAGGTGCTTGACATTTAACTTAGCAATTTCATGTGGCCCCAGATCAGTTAGTAGAAACTTCATTGAATTTAATTCCACACTCAATGGTCATTTGATTTCATTTAACACGTTAATTTTGCTTTTCTTTACTTCATCTCACTAAATCCTGAATCAAAATACAGCATAAACCTCTTGCAGTGACTAAAATAATATTGGTGATAACGTATCTTCAAGACTTCAAACAACAACATGAGCTCCTATATAAAGCAACTAACTTCTAATGCTCAGGGAAGACTGTAACACTCTAACATAGCAAAACAGACAGACAGGCACAATTCCGAGCAATATCCTTAAACAGAAAAATGTCAAAGCAAAGCCACATGTTCACAAAAATTAAAGCAAGGTTAAATCACCTTTTGGAAAATGCGATATCGGCGTCGACGGTGACCTTGTTCTTGTCACGAGCGAAGGTACCGACCTTAATTCTCTCCCGTAAGAACTTTTCGAGAGAAGAAATCGCCATAATCTTATCCAGCACCGGCTTCGAGCAATCGATGACGAAGCTTGCTCCCTTCTTCTTCCCGCCTCTCGCTCGCACTGCTGCCACCCCTTTGCTCATTTTTGCTGCTTTCCTGCAAGCGAACCAACAATCCAAACAGAATTTCCAAATTTGTGCTCATATGCAGAAAAGGAAGGTGGAAATAGTATAGAGATTACGTTTTCCCGATCTTTTTATTGGTAATCGGAGACCATCAGCGACCGTAGAGACTAAAGAAAACGGGTTTTTGATGTGATCACACACAAAGGAAACTTATTTAAAAAGTATCAAAAGTATTTTTTATTTTTGTGATGAGTTTCTACTTAATTTTTATTAAATTAAATTTCTTAATTTTATAAGAATTTTAGAGTTTATTCCTTATTTATCTAATTTGATAAAAATATCTTTAAATGTAATATTTTTTACTCATATTTTTCACTTCTTTATCATAAACAAAAGGCATCAGTAAATCCTATCAATATCATTATTATTTCTAGAAATACAAAAAAAAGATAAAATACAAGCAGCTCCACGACGAAAACAAGAAATATTGCATTGTCTTCTTCTCTTTTCATTTTCATCATTTTGTAGTTCAATCTTTATTTTAGGGTTTCTTCTTTTTTTCAATTGCTTCTGATTTTCTTGTATTTTTCCGACAATGTCAACCAGTAGTGAAGTTGGAGTGTTTAATCAATTATTGGGAGTTGCCGCTACAAAGACCAGCTCCATATAATGTCCATTAAGAATATTATGACCTTAATGGATATGTACATTAATCTTGCAAGAAAATAGTGTGAAATCAACGCCAAACTCTTTAGTTTGCGATACGTAGCTCTACATCAATGATTATACGTAACATTGACTGATGACGAAAA
>JACGDI010005690.1:190376-201179 GCA_014898725.1 Jacaranda copaia
ATGATCACAAATATGGAATTGACTGATGGTAGTAATGGCAGCCTCAAGTTTCTTGATCAAAATTGCCAATTTTAACTCCTCTGGAGGAGGGTTGAGGGCTACAACCTATTATAACAAAAATAATTATCAAATTCAAATTCTTATACAAAAAGCTAACAATAAATTATTACAATTATTACCATTTTTGTTGTAATTTATTTCAATTTTTTCTTTGCCTCCTCCACATTATGCAGGAGTTTGCTATCCTTTCACCGGTAAAAGCGTGGAAACTCAAACAAACTCACTGGTGAAGCCAGTGAAGGGATGCATTCATAAACCCATGCCGGTCATTCATAAATCGAAAAATTATACTCACTTGAATATAAATATAATCAATGTTGTTAGAAAAATGAAGCAAACACTTACCATCAAACCAACTGTGCACCCATCAATGTATTTCTTAGTTTTTTCTCCACATATTCCTATATAGTTCTCTATATCTTGGACAAGAAAATTATATGTAGCTATGCCCCATGCATACAGACCAACTCCAGACAAATTGTCCAAGTATGGTAGGAGAAATCGTGGAGTTCAATAATTTGATGTTGGAGATAGAAAACAATTAATAACAAAAAGTATATACAATCTACAAAAATTATTCAAGTCCTCCTCACTATCCTTATATACATACTCAAACGTTTTAGCTATTTCAGATATAGTAATATTCTGTAACTTTCCAAAAAAAATACTGTCAAAGGTTGAAGACTTTATCTTCAATGTTATATCCACAGATTACCCCAAATATGGCAACCCTAAAATCATAGAAAATTCAACTGCAGAAAAAGAAACTTCAACCCACTCTAAAAAATAAAATGACAGCCTTTTTGGGTCAAACCTCCTCAGCATAGCTTCAAGCCGAATGAAGCTTGAACTTAATTTGGGCATATCCATGTATATATAAAAAGGGTCTTCTTTAATGCATCAAAATATTTTGACCCCATCTTGGACTTTACAATATCCAATTTATTTCGAAAAAATTGGAGGGAACAACGAAATTAGACTTCATAATGTCTTGGCTTGGTTGCAATCAGATAAAGAAAAATTAGTATACAAACAGATAATAAACTAATCCTTTTAGATAATGTGTATGGACAACTTGAATATTTTGTACCACAGATGCTTCTAAAATGTACTTTAGAAATATATAATATATTATACTACACTTTCAGTTAGGGTATACTTCAGGATTGAATGTTTTATACTACATAAGTTTCTAAAATGTACTTTAGAAACACATAATATATTATATTACACTTTCAGTTAGTGTATACTTTATGTTTAAATATTTTATACTACAGTTGCTTCTAAAACATACTGCACATATACAGATTGTATACTATATTTTTATTTAATGTATACTGCAGGCTTGAATATTTTTGTACTAAACATGCTCCTAAAATGTACTGTAGTTATCCTAATCATATACTACACTTTTGCTTAATGTATATTCCGAACTTTAATATTTATACTACGTTTGCTTCTAAAATATACTGTAGGTTATATACTAGACTTTTTCGTAATGTGTACTACAAGATTAAATATTTTATACTACATTTGCTACTAAAATGTACTGCAGGTTATATACTAGACTTTTTCCTAATGTATATTGCAAGATTGAATGTTTTATACTACATTTGCTTGTAAATTGTATTGCAGTTATACAAATTATATACTACACTTTTGCCTAATGTGTACTGCAAGCTTGGATGTTCTTTTCTACAAATAATACACTACCACTTTCAAATAATTTTACTGTATAATTTCACCATAATATAATTTTAGGTAGAAAGAAGTATAAATCCCAAAAAAGTGAAGTCCAACTTTCATACCCTTCAAGTATAAATTAGAAACTTCCCATCTCACAACAAAAATTATATGTATATCAAATCAGTTTAAGTGTTTAATGACTAAAAAATGAATAAAAACCCTAAACACTGAAAAATCAGTAACATTTGAAACTGCAAGTTCAAAAAACATACATGTGTTTCTTTTGTTCACTTCTTTTTGCACTAGGCTTCTTTTCGCAGATGTTTTTCCTTCCATAGTCGCACAAAAATGGCAAAAATTTTGGTGTCTTTTTTTTTCTGTTTTCTTTTCACTTCTTCTTCTCTTTTTCTCGCGTCAATGGCGGAGGAAGAATGATTTCGAGCCCTTTTATTTTCACGCCTCGAGAAACATTTTTAGGCAGAAAAAAAAAGAGGAAAACATTCTTCTTGATTATAGAAACGCATTTCTCAAGCATTTTTGTTGTTTTTTTCCAAATACAAGGGTATATAGATCTTTCTAAGAGATATGGGGAGTGATTCCTAATTTTTGTGAAAACATGGGGAGTTTAGTGTGTAAAAATTCAAATAAAAATTGAACACTAAAAAGAAAATAGGATTAGAGATTTTTTTTCTAATTAACCTAACCAATAAAGCAGCAAGGAAAAAAAATAAAAAATACCCCATTTTCTTCTAAACTTTCCACAAGAGCCAAAATAACACACAACAAAAAAAACCCTAGGGCATGTTTGATTGTGAATTGGGACATTGTGCTAATATTTTTTGGCAAAATGATTTTTGAAGAATGAAATTGAAAAATGTGATGATTATTTATTTGTATTTTGGGTGGTAGGTAAAGAATGAATTGAAAAAAAATTGCTTGTTTGTTTGTATTTTGGGAAGACAAGATATCACATCAATAACTTTTTTGTTAGATTCGTGGGGTAAAATGAATATTTTAAAATTATTTTTATATATATGTATATATAGATTGTATGAATGGTAGTTGTATGCATATTTGTAATGATGAAAGAATGTGTGGTACCTTAGGAAATGGTGTAGAGTAGAGAATAGTAAAGATTTTTTGGGAATAAATTTTTTATTTTGAGAGTGAGATTGAAGAACATGCGGTGTTTATTTGTTTAAATTTTAGGAGTTAGAAAATAAATTGAAATTTTCCAACCAAAAAAATTCCTAGTGTACAAGCCCACACAGCACACCATACCACAAAACAGCATCATTCTGAATTGAAAATAGAAGGGAAAAAAAAGAAAGAAAACAACGCTTCACGCACACAAGCATCCATCCTTATATATAATAGTAAGTAAATAAATAAAGGTTAAAATCTTTTTATCCCCTATATTATATGAAATAGGTGGTTTACCCCCTTCTGATAAAAAAAATGGGTGAAATGCCCCCTTCCTATTATTTGAGTTGAATTTTATATTGAAATAATAAAAATACCCTCATATATATAATTACTTTATATCCTTATTTTTTTCTTTTCCTTTTATTTAATCTAAATTGAATAATTTTATATTTATAAAATCCATAAGATAATTATAAATTAAATACTATCTTATATTCAAAACATTATATATACATACATATATATTTATGAAATTTATAACATACTTATATAAATTAAATGCTATTTAATATTTATACAATTATATATACATACATATAAAAAATTATATATATATATGTATATAAAATTATTTATAACATATCTATATATAATATATTTTTTATTTTGTTTAATCTAAAATTAAATAATTTTCTTATTAAATATATAACATACTTGTAAACATTAAATACTATTTAATATTTGTAAGATTATATATATACATATATATGATTATCAAAACTAAATAATTTCATATTTATAAAATATATAACATATTTACATAAATCAAATACCATATGATATTTATAAAAATTATATACATGCATATATATAAAATCACATATAGAAAAAAATTATATTTGTGCATATAAAATTATTCATAACATATTTGTATATATTAAATATTATTTATTATTTATAAAATTTTATATACATACATTTATATAAAATTATATACATATAAAAAATTATATAAATACATGTATGTATATAAAATTATTTATAACACACATATATAATTTTTTTAATTTTTTTAAATCTAAAATTAAATAATTTTTTTGTTAAATATATAACATACTTATATAAATTAATACTATTGAATATTTGTAAAATTATATGTAAAATTATCAAAACTAAATAATTTTATATTTATAAAATATATAACATATGCATATAAATCAAATTACTATATAATATTTATAAAAAATTATATGAGCTAATAGCAAAAAAAAACCTATGTTTTTTCTAATTGTCAAATACCCCCCCCCCCTAAGTTACTAATTCAATCAAAACAACCCCTCGTGTTTCATTATAATTTTCTCACTGCCCCCCACAACCATTTACCCATTGACTAGATGTGTGTTGACAAAAATACCCTGATTTAACTTTTTTATTTTTATTGCCCAATTACTTACTGTTTCTTCAAATATTTCGTTTGTTGAAGATTAGGGCTTATGGGAATGCAATCTCCCAAATTGTTGATCGAAACTGAATAAAAAAACCCTAGAAAAAGTTCAATCAATCTAGCAACAAAATGAATAAAGGTGTGTGACGAAGAAAATCGACTAGACTACTACATTGGGCTAGTGTATTGAAGTAAAGAAAATCAACTAGACTATTGCATTGATGGTGATGAGGTTTGGTTTTTCTTTTCTTTTCTTTTGGGGTTTCTTATGTATCTTGAATTTCTTTTACTTGTAGTTTGTTTTGTCCAATGTTATAATTTTAGTTTATATATTGGCCTTGTAGTTTGTGAAGTTTGTATATTTTTATGTCTAGTTGTGTTTGGGTTTAGAAGGGTATTTTTCAACTAAAGATACAAATCTTGAATGGATTCTATTTGTATCATGTGATTACTAATGTTGTGAACTTTTCACTATCTTGGATAGGTCGAGTCTCATATAGGTTATGCTGCCTTTTTCAACTTTCTATTATTTGTGATGTGGTCCCATTTTTTAGTTATAATGTTGTTGTTAGTGGTCCACTTAATAGTGTAGGTTAAGGAGTATTTAATTATTATTTTGTTAAATATGTATGGATTTTGTTAACAGGGTTACTTTACATGGGTTTTGCTGCAGATGCATGAATATCATATTTTTCATATGTGAGTAGGGGGTCAGTATCTTTAGAATCCAAGAATGAGCTATGTTTGGGGGTCAAAGCATGTATTCAAAAAGGTGAACTTAGACTAGTTCAATGGGGATGATCTATATGCAATGTACAAAGCAAGTGGAGGTTTAAAAATGTTTATTTCCTTTTACTACTCGTACCCTAGAGTACCTGTAGATTGGGGTTTGAGGTTGATTAGTGGAGACAGTGGGATAGTTGACCTATAACAAGTTCATTCTGGGTTAGATTATGTCACTATATATTGTGTTGATGTTGATAGTGAGGATTTAATACCTTTGCTTGCTGTTGATAAAGATGGCAACAAACTTAACAGTCAAGATGAAGGGACAGAAATAAATTTGTTATTGAACAATATTTCATTTGATGATGATTTCTTTAGTAGTGATAAATGTACACAGAGAACAAATGAGGGGCCTTCTGGGGTAGCCATTGAAGTAGATGCACAGAGAGCTACTGATCATAATGATGAATGTACAGAGACAACAAATGTGGGACCTCCTAGGGTAGCCACAAAAGTTGAAACTAGAAAAAACATTGAAGCAAACACTATAGCAAACATTGAAGCAAATGCTGAAGCATACATTAAAATAGACATTAAAGCAACCACTGAAGCTGGAGACACTCAATTTAATGACCATAGAGCTACTGGTATATGTGATGATGCATCTTTTTAGGAGGAAAATGTTGGGAATACCCCTGAAGCAGCTCTCAGGAATGAAAATATTGGGAATGCACCTAAAGTTGATTCATACTTTGATGACCAAGGACCTTCTGAGGTAAGAAATGAAATAGAGGATGCTACTAAGAGTGAAGGTAGAGAAGGACATCTAATTGAAGAATATAAAGTACCTGGTCCAAGAAAAAGTAAAAGAATAGTGTCACAGAAAGGTGATTTGGCATAGTCATCTTCTAAATTTGATGACTCTAGTAATGAAAACTTTCGAGCTAGTATAGAGTACACAGACACTGTTGCTCCAAATGAAGCATTGGATGGTATTAAGGGTTCTTCAGATGATGATATTTTTGCATCAACAAGTTCCAACAAGAAGAACTACAATGGAAGTTGAGAATGATGGGAGGAAAGGAAAGAAAACCAGTCAATAGGGCACAAAGACAGACTATGGCTAAAGAAATTAATGTTGGTGACTGGTTTAGTGAACCTGAGGATGATGAAGAGATTGAAAGACCTCCTAGTTCAAATGATGAGGCACAAAGGCATCCTTACTTCATTGATGGCCAGAATATGAAGAACTTTAAGATGAGAGGGTGCTTGAGATTTGCTAATGTTGATGTATTTAGAAAACGATTTCAAGGATTGGAGTGTGAGACATGGCTATCAATTTCATTATAAAAAAAATGAAAGGACAAGAGTTACAGTTGTACGTGCACATGATAATTACAGCTTTAGGATTCATGCACCTGTGGTCCAAGGTGAGCTAGTCTTCATGGTATGGTCCAAAAAATGCATTTATTTTTTACATTTTACATTTAACGCCCTTATGTTTTTTATTGGTAGTAACAACCCCTCTTTTGTTCTGCCCTAGCTCAAAACAATAAAAGGAGAGCACACATGTTCAAGGCCAAGACAAAACAAGCATGCCACATTTAAATACTTAGGCAAAGGTTGGAAAATGTTATTAGGGCCAACTTAGATGTCCCTATAGAGAAATTGAAAAAATCAATTCTGAGGAAGTGTGGAGTTGAAGTTAGCTACTAGAAGGCCCTACGAGCAAAGAAAGCTGCTATGGAGAAAATAAAAGAAAGGGATACAACAGAGTATGCCCAACTTTGGGATTATTGTGTGATAGTTAGGGCCATAAATCCAGGTAGCAAGCTAATATTGAGAAAGGCAACAAATTTTGACCCCTTTGTGTTTGATAGGATGTTTTTCAGTCGTGGTGCTATGAAGATAGGGTTTTTGATTGGTTCTAAACCATTAATAAGCTTGGATGGTTGTTTTTTGAAAACTCCTTATGACGAGCAATTATTGTGTGCTGCCGGTAAGGATGGGAATGATAATTTATTTCCTATTGCACTTGTTGTAGTACTCATTGAAAATAGGAAAACATGGAGTTAGTTTTTGTTTGAGTTGTTAGATCATTTGGAAGGGGTGAGTGATTAATAGACATTTATTTCTGATAGGCAGAAAGGGTTTATTGAAGTATTTAAGGAACAAGCTCCTGGTTGTGAGCATAGATACTGTGTTAGACATATGTATCAGAATTTCAAGCATAAATGGACTTCATTGGTGTTGAATGACCTATTTTGGAAAGCTGCATCAACTTGTAACAAAAGTGAATTTGAAAATTACATGAAAGAAATTGAGAAAGTTGATCCAAAAGTGAATGTTCAAGTTGAGACAGCTTCAGAATGGTTGCGAAGTGTCCCTAGCTGCCATTGGTCAAGATCCTTTTTTAAAACCACATGTAAATTTGATATCATGGTCAATAATTTATGTGAGTCATTCAATAAATTCATTTTGGATGCTAGGGAGTTGCCAATTATAAGAATGTTTGAGTGGATTAGAAATAAATTAATTGGGAGAATACAAGAAAAAAAGGCCAGAATGGAGAAATATGATGGTGTCATTTGTCCAAATATAATGAAAAAGATAAATAAAGTAAGTGAGATTGGTAGGAGTTGTTTTCAGACTTGGTGTGAGAATGATGAGTTTGAGTAGGATTGTAAATGGATATTCAAAAATTCGTTTATCATTTGCATTCTTATTCGTTTATACAAAATTTATCCACATTCATTTAAAGCGGATATTATCCACATTCGATTAGTAGATATCCGATTATAAATGGATACGAATATGGTAAATATGTATTCGATTTGTTTAATATTCGTTCCGAATACATATTTGTTAAATAATATATTATTTATATTATTTAATAAAAATCACATAATCCGTATATTCTAATTATCATTGAAGAATTGGGAAGAAAAAAGAATAAATTTAAAAAATTATTGCAATATAGAGAAAAAATTGAAGAATAAAGTTAATCAACACAATTATTATTGGTTGACTTTATAATTAATATATTTAATGCCATTATTATTATTATTATTAATAAGTACTAATAATTAATTATAAAGTTAAATATTAATTAGAAATTATGCTATTTGTTTGATTGCTTTCTTTGTAATGAAATTATATAGTTCTTTCTATTAATTAAAAAATATATTTATTATAAATTCAAAGATTTATGTATTTGGATATTTGTAAATAGATATTTAAATAATTATCATTGAATATGAATATAAAAAATAATTCAAATATGGATAAGTTTAATAAAGTATGAATAAATCTGAATAATTATAATTAAATAGGAATATATCTGAATTCGACCGATATCCGATGGATACGAATGTGGATATCATTTTTTAATATTCGTAAAATCTATATTTGTATCTGAATATTCAAAAAATTAAATGGATATGAATATGAAAATAATGTATCCGATTCGTTTAATATCCATTTATACTCCTAAATTTGAGGTTGAACACATGGGTAGGGGAAGATATGTGGTTGATTTGAGAAAGAGGGAATGTACTTGTCGTATGTTCCAGCTGATTGGATATCCTTGCCCATATGCTTGGGTATCAATCTGTGATAGGAGGTACAAAGTTGAGGAATATGTTAATCTTTATTTGAAAAAAGACATGTATTTGAAAGCATATGAACACATGTTGCATGGAGTCCCTAGTGTAAGGGATTATATCAAAACTTCATTTCCTCCTATGTTGCCCCCTAAGTTTAACAAGAAACCTAGAAGGCCAAAGAAAATGCAAAGAAAGGGTGCAAATGAACAAGAAGTCAATTCATTTAGAAGAGGACTCGCTCACGCTTACCAGAATTGTTTACAACTTGGGCACAACAAGGCAACATGCACTAATCCAAGACATCCTAATTCTAAATTAAACAAGGTGATTTCTTCTTTTCTTCTATGTTTGGATGTTTTTATACCTATATTTGATGCTTCTAATGAATCTATGTTTTGATTGATTTTTTGGGGCTCTGGTGCTCAATTAGGAAGAGAACCATCAGTTAATGATTCTATCCCAACTCAATAATCACAAATTGCTCCTGGTTCTGGAAGAGGTGGTACAAAAGGTGGAAGAGTTGGCAGAGTTGGTCCACAAACTACCACTCAAGCCTGACCTTTGTTGCCCCTCAAGTTGGTAATGCTACTGCTACTCAGGCTCCTGTTGCATTGGTTGCCAGTAATAAAATGCAAAACATATCAACTACAACCATCAATTGAAGAAGTGTTGAAGAAGACAAGGGACAGGGCAGTGAGAAGAAAAATTTGAAAGTGAAATCCTCAATCTTACTACTGTATTTTTGGAAGTGAAGATTTGTTGTTTTGTAACTTGAAATCCTTAACATTTATTTGTTGTTAACTTTGGACATCCTTATAACTTGAGCTTGCTAGATATAATTTTTTAGCAAGTTGGAATTGAAACTTGATATTGTGCAAAGTGGTATGAATAGGCCATACACTATATATTTTTTTGTTGTGATATGATTTATATTGTGCTTTGTTTGCTGCTAGATTAAAGGGTATAAGTTTAGCATTTTAAAATTGCAATTTCAGCATTTTGAATCTAGAATTTTTAGCACTTTGCAGGTGAATTTTTCAGCTGAAATTTTAGCATTTTGTATGTGAGGTTTTCTGCATTTTGCAAACCCTTAAGAGATCTTGAGCCTGAATTTTAATGCTCAAGTAGTACTCTTCATTTTGCCAACTTCTTATTGGTGCTCATGTTATATTATCAAGTGAATTTAATAAGCAAAAAATAACAAGTTAATGGGACATTTTGAACAACTCAATTATGCCACTCAATTGGGTCAATTTGGGTGTACATTTGAAGGCAAAGGAAAAAAGACAGCAGAAACATGGGTACATAAACAAAAACAATTAGGAATGTTCATATAACTAGGAAGAGCATTACATTGTCTCCATGGACATTCATAAACAACCACCATTCCTTAAAATTACACCCCTAAAATTACACATAATGTTTAACAAGACCACAACCACAAAAAACAACAATACTATCAACAAACCCATAACCAACATTGCTACAAACAAAATCTTAGGAATTTCTTACATATTATTAGAAACATTTCTTCTAAAAATTGGAGAAGGCTTTGACACTACTTCATTCATATCTATATCCTCTTCCTCCATCACAGAATTTGAAAAACTTCCAAAACTAACATCTCTATCATACTTCACTGGCTCACCGGTATGTTCCCATAATGCATGCTCTAGCTTGCACCATTGAAAAAAATTGCAAGCAGTGTTCGAACAACAATAATACAACTTGCCTTTGATGGTTTTATCTCTAATTCAACAACTCTAATTTCTGCTCTTCGTCAGCACCCATAGTGCGGAGTACTAGAATATCGCAAATCAAGTTGTGGTAGCTTATTTTTTCTTGATCTCGTGCTAGAAGCTTCTGCCGGATAACTCATCGGAGTGGGATCGAGAAGAGGAGTTTTATACACTTATAAGAAGACATTATGCAATGGAGAAGGATGCCTTTTTCATTGAAAAATTGAGGGCAAATATGACTTTTGATACAACAAAAACACAATACAAATTGCAAGAGCAACGCGTGAATCTCACTTATTCTTGATAGGGCTTTTAATGCCTTTGACCATTTTTCACAATGTATTTAAATTGACAATTAGAATAATATATGAGGATAATTGCTTCCGTCCATTTACAC
>JACGDI010005690.1:210558-226122 GCA_014898725.1 Jacaranda copaia
AAAAAAAAAACTATAAATACCCCATTGCCAGCTATTCTCCAGGTAATGCCATATACACCATATGTTCTTACTTTGTTGTTCAATTACCTCAATTCAATCAGTATTAACTTGAGCATTGAAGTGCCTTAGTCAGGGGCACCTCGGCTAGTTTAACATTTTCTGTTGGTTGTAGATCTCAGACCTCGAAGGATATCACTGTTGGATTGTTCAACCTCCCTGGTTGAATAAGCTTAAACACTATCCCATTTACTAAGTATAACTTTCAACCTCATCATTTTGGCGCCATCTATGGAAACCTTAAGATTGCAATTGAAAAAAAAATGGTGAACACAAGAAGAGTCGCATTTAAGAGAGAGAATAATATGAGGTTAACATCTCCACCTCCCCTTCTACGCCCAGCAAGGTTATTATGCTTTAGGCCCTAATGCCCCCTAAGAGCAAGTTGTTACGTTGACTATACCTTAGTTGATGCAACTGATAAGTGAACAAATCTCTACTCAACCTTTTGCTACATTAAATAAGTACACCATCGTGCTAGCCCCAACTGGCTGTGCTATTCCCTAATCACCTCCACTAGAAAAAAGGTCCCATCAGGACAATCATGGTTGTCAGGAATTCATGCGGCCACCAGCCAGACGATAAGCTAACCCTAGACATCCCCATGGAGAGAGGGGGTGGCCAGAGCTAAGGAAGAAAATTACTGACTCCCTAGACCATCATGTTTGACCTAATCAAGCCTAACAGCGTAATAAGATTGAATGTTCCAGACATGACCAACACAAAAAAGTGGATGAATCCGCAGACCACGTGACTCAGCCTATTCAAGCCTCATAGCACAATAGGGCCAAGCACGTGAGATCTTATTTTAATCAGAATATTACTCAAGCGATCGGGAGAAGTAGGAAGAAGTCTCCTACTAAGTGTAATAATTAAATAGATGCCTCGATGAGATCTTGAGAAGAAACACTGATAAACTGCCCAACCCAAAGGGCCCTCAAAGGTCTCATCAAGAGAGAGGCTTTCATTTCATTCAGGAGATTATTGATGAGCATATTGCTATCGATGCCAAGGTCCCAACCAGATTGTCGAGGTACGATGGCTCAACCAATCCCAATGAGCACTTGATGCAGTTCAAGCATATGTTACAGCTGCATGAGCACAATGAATACATCTACGCCAAGATACTGATGACCACATTCCAAGACATAGTGCTTGATTAGTTTGTTAAGCTAGAGCCTTCGTCAATATACTCCTATGATTAGCTCCACAATAAATTCCTACACTAGTTCACCAGTCGAAAAAAGACGAACTCCTCCACACTCACCTCCACATTATCAAGCAAAACAAGGGGGAGTCCCTCTGTGACTTTTTTATGAGGTTCAACATGAAGGTTTTGAAGACAGATAACCCTAGGATTGAGTTTTTAATCAACGTACTGTTCTTGGGACTCAGACATAAGGAATGGGCTAATACTTTAGTGCGTAAGTGCACGAGGTCAATCGAGAAACTACTCGACCTAATAGAGAGATATATGATCCAAAAAGAGATGAACAAGCTGAAGTTCAAAAACTCTAAGGTCGATAAAAAGAAAAATAAAGAGAGAGATGACCAGAAACACAGAGAGAGAGAGAGAGAGAGAGATCAATATCCAATAAAATGCTTCCACGATTACACCCTACTGAATATTCTAAGAAAAGAGGTCTTACATGCTGTTCAGCATGATAATCTCCTTGAGAAATTGAGAAAGCTGGCGAAGACTGAAGCAATGAAAAAATCAAAGAAGTATTACCATTTTCATAAATAAAAGGGGCATAACACCGATGAATGCTTCAATCACCATGAAAAAATTGAGAGGCTCATCAGATAGAGCTATCTCAAAAAATGTGGCCATTGACACTTAAGCTGAAGGGGGAAAAATCCATCGGACTCTCCATAGAGAAAGGTCGATTAGCCTAAGGAGGGAGGACAAAGAAAAGAAACCCACCTATGAAGATCGCCCACCCATTTGAGAAGTTATGACATGATTGTGGGAGGTCCCACTAGGGGACTCAAAGTTAGTGAGGAGGTGGACTCAGAAGAGGCTGGAGTTAACCAAAGCCTCAATCGTTGAAATAACATTTCATCTATCGACAAGCATAGAGCCCATTTCTTTCACTGATAATGACTTGGCCCATCTCAAAGGAAAAAATATCAACCATAAATTTGATTGTCCCATGGTAATCTCTGTTAAGATTGCCAACTTTGAAGTAAGAAGGTTTTGATCGATAACGGCAACTCAACCAACATCATTTTCCTCTCCACCCTATAAAGAATGAACTTAAGGTGCATACCCCTCTAGTTGGGTTTGGGGGGTCAGAAATCATTTTGAAAGGGTCTATCAATCTCTTGACGTCATTTGGGGAGGTAATTTAAAGAAGGACTTTGATGGTGAACTATCTGGTGGTCAATGCCCCATTTGCTTATAATGTTATAATTGGTCTACTAGCCCTTAATAATTTTTGTGCTATTATCTCAACCTATCACATGAAGATCAAAATTTTAACCCCGATCGGCACAGGTGAACTGATGTGTAACATCAGGAAGCTTGGAGGTATGAAAACATTTTGATTGAGTTGAGCGAGTAGAAGACTCGACCCTAATTGAAGACTTTGGGAGATGTTTCTGTAGTGGAACTTAAAGAGGTCTAAGCTCATAAGAAGATAAAGTTGGAGAATACCCAAGTGAAGCCAATTGGGAAAATTAAAACTATTGAGCTGAAACAAGGGAACCCTGACAAGACAACTTAGATCGAGATAAATATGGCCTCCCATCTAGATGCCTTATGGTCAATTTTCTAAGGAGAAACATTGACATCTTTTTCTAAAAAGCATCTGACATCCAGGGAATCAACCCTACTGTAATCGTGTACTGCCTCAATGTCGACCCCTCATATAAACCAATCAAGTAGAACATGATAACATTTAATGCTGAGAAAACCCAAATCATCGAAGAGGAAGTCAAGAAACTCTTAGACGTGGGTTACATTATAGAAATTCAATATCCATCTTAGCTTTGTAATATTGTACTTGTCCCAAAGAATGAGGGACAATGGCGTATGTGTAACAATTTTATAGATTTGAATAAAGCTTGCCCAAAGGATCCTTACCCCCTGCCTCAAATAGATTTACTAGTAGACTCTACTGCTGGTTGCGAGTTATTGAGTATGATGGATGCATTTCAAGGCTATCTCAAATATTCATGGCTCCCAAAGATAGGGATAAAACTTCTTTTGTGGTTCCCAATGGAGTTTAATGCTTTTTGGTCATGCCTTTTGGTTTAAAAAATGCTGGAGCAACCTACCAGAGGCTAGTCAACTTCATGTTCAAGAATGAGATAAGCAAGTTAATGGAGGTGTATGTTGACGACATGATTGTAAAATTAAAAAAGGCCCAGGACTATTTGCTCAACCTCAATCACACTTTTGCAATATTGAGAGCATTTGGCCTAAAGCTGAATCCAAATAAGTGTACGTTCGGGGTTCAATGAGGTAAATTTCTAGGTTATATGGTTAATCAATAGGACATTAACGCCAATCCACAAAAGACTCAAGTCATTCTGGATATCAACCCTCTTCGAATAGTCAGAGATGTATAGCGGTTGGTTAGGAGGATTATTGCCCTTGGGAGGTTCATTGCATGATTGGTAGACAAGAGCCTGTCTTTCTTCAAAATTCTCAAAAATGCCAAAAATTTAGGTTTCCAATGGAACAAACAGTGTGATCAGGTGCTGCTCAAGTTAAAATAGTATTTGTCCTCACCCCTGATGTTTGCAAAACCCAAACTCGGAGATACCCTTCACATATATTTGGCTGTTTCAAAAGTGTCAATCAACTCGGTCTTGGCCTCGACCAGAGATGAAAACTATTGGTCAGTTTACTACTGCAGTAAGTCGCTCTAAAGACCAGAGGGATCGAGAAATTTGCTTTGGCGCTGGTCACCACATCCCCAAAGTTATGTCCATATTTTCAGTCTCATGCCATGATAGTGCTAACCAATTAATCGCTGAAGCAGGTGCTGTCAAAGCTAAATACCTCTGGGAGGTTGATGAAATGGGCCATAGAATTGGAAAAATTTGATATTACCTTTTAGTTGAGAATATCCATTAAGGCATAGGTCTTGGCAGACTTCATCGCCAAACAAGTTGACATCCCTAAGAAAAATAGCGAAGCCCCTTTCACTTGGATTTTACACATTGATTGATCTTTAACCACATTCAAAGAGGGATCAAGAGTGGCTCTCCATTCCCCAACAGCAGAGGAGTATGATTTTGCGATCAAGCTCGACTACACAGTTACTAATAATGAGGTAGAATATGAGGCTCTCCTCTTTGGGATGAGGATGGCACTTGATCGAGGCATCAAGCACCTGCTGCGATCACAAACTCCTAGCTGGTAGCAGAACAAGTTGAGAAAAATTTTGAGGCCAAAGATTTAACAATGAGTCTGTACTTGGCTAAAGTTAGAAAATTACATCAATCATTCAAAAAATTCACCCTCAGTTAGGTACCTCGATTTGAGAACAAACATGCAGATGCTCTATCCAAATTTGCTAGCTTGACTAGGGGCACAAGAGATAGGATAATAACATTTCAAGTCATCGATAGGTTATCGATCAGCCCACTCTAGTAGAACTTGGTAGGGAGCATTGAGGAAATAGTTCCTTCATGGCAGGATCCGATAAAATTCTACTTGAGTCATAACACAGTTCTCGAAGATAAAAATGAGGCTCGACGCCTCCTAGGATAAGCTGCCAAGTTTGTGATGGATGAACATGGCCAATTGTATAATAGGTCAATTTCTGGACTGCCTCTGAGGTATTTAGATCTCGACCAGGCTCATGAAGTATTGCAAGATATCCATGCGGCATGTGTGGGAACCATTCTAGGGAAAGATCCCTTGCACATAAAATAATCAAGTATGGATACTTTTGGTCAATATTATTGAAAGATTATGTGGATTTTATTCAAAATATACATCATGCCAAGTTCATTCGAACTTATCGCGTCAACCCACCACACCCATGATCAATGTTCAAATCTCTTGGCCATTCGACTAGTAGGGGATCGATATTTTAGGTTTGCTGCTAAAATCAACAGGTTAACAAAAGTTCATAATTATGACGGTTGAATATTTTACCAAATGGGTTGAGGTCAAGGCTGTCCTAAAGATAATCAATGCAGCCATCAACAGTTTCATCTGGAAAAACATCATCTATCATTTTGGCCTACCTAAGATCCTTATTTCAAACAATGGGACTCAGTTCCAGAGCAGAAGTACCAAATGTTGGTGCAAAGGCTTTGGAATTACCCAATATTTTACTTCAGTGCGTAATCTTTAGTCGAACGGTAAGATAGAGGTAAAAAATAGAACAATCCTCGACTATTTGAAAGCCAGGACATAAGATACTAGCTTGAGCTGGGTAAATGACCTTCCAAGAGTGTTGTGGGCATACAAGACAACTCCCCAAACAACCACAAGTCACAACCTTTACAATCTGATCTATAGGTCTAAGGCAGTCATCCCCTTAGAACTCATTCAACATACAACTCGAGTTATTCATCTCCATCTACTCAGGAATACATTAGAAAGAAAGCTCGACCTTGAAACTATCGATGAGCAAAGATAAAAAGCTTACAATACCATATAGTGCTATAGGTCAAAGATGGCGGAGAACTATAATAAAAGGGTTAGGCTGCGTCGTTTTAAGATCAAAAACCTTGTTCTCAAAAAGGTGAAAGTGTTTAAGAATGTCAGCAAGCTTGACCCGAAATGGAAGGGACCCTATACCGTGGTAAAGGTATCAAAGCATAATACTTACTGACTTGCTAATATGGATGGGGATGAGTGCCCTCACCTATGGAACGCCATCAACTTGAAGAAATTCTATATATGATAGCATATTGTAATCATCTTCATACTCTGTGATATAAGTAAAGTTTCTGCAATACTGCTACCATTTGATTGCATTGTCACAGCTGTATCTACCTCAAACCATTTTGAGTTTCAAGTCGACCTCGTAGTCGACGAACAAGCAGTTCCATGTTGCCACTCAAGCTTCAAGTTGACCACATAGTTGACAAATAAATAGCTTCATGCTGCCACTTAAGTTTCAAGTTGACCTTTTAACCAATGAACCAGTAGCTTCATGCTGCCACTTAAGCTTCAAGCCAATCCTGTAGTCGATGAACAAGCAGCTTCACGCTGCTACTCAAGTTTCAAGTTGATCTCATAGTCGATGAACAAGCAGCTCCATGCTGCCACTCAAAGGATTCAAGTCGACCCCATAGTCGATGAACAAGCCGCTTCACGCTTCCACACTAAAATTTCAAGTTGACCCTACAGTTGACGTAAAAGCAGTATCACGTTGCCAAACTAAAGTTCTAAATTGACTACAGCATTGACTCAAAATAGCTACATGTTAGCAACTTAAAGCTTTTCAGCCTAAATTATATAATCCACCCAGCAGTCAATAACAAGTCAATCATGAAATAATGAAAATTGACTATAAAGTTGTGAAAATAAATCATTTGCTGTGAAGATAAACTATTAAATGCAATTTGGCAAGACCATGTGTCTCTCAACTCTAACTAAAATTGATGACAAAGTTGTTAGATTTTCTTGATAGCTAACATGGTTGTCAACCATTCACCTATACAACCGCGTTAGTAAAGTTGCATTCGAGAAGAAAGATATGGAATTTAATTCATTTGGCAGCAGAGATATGAAAATGATCTTTTATTCATAAAAATGGTTATTAAAATGACATTGATATTACAAACAAAAGAGAGAGAGTGAGAGTGAGTGAGTGAGTGAGTGAGAGAGAGAGAGAGAGAGCAAAAACATCAATAACAACAGAAAGGTTAGAGATTAAGTCTAGTTGGACTCAGCTTGGTCATCTTTCTGCTAGTCCTAATCAGGCTTTGGCATTGCAAATGCGAGTAATTAAATAACTTGAGCTAGTTATGAAAGCCTTGCGATGTCGCCCATGAAATTAGTTGAGCACAGCATATATTGCATGATGTCGACCTACTCTTTCCTCAGTTGGAAGGAAAGATCCTCAGTGAAGGCAAATTTGCTCACCAACTTAGCTAACTTAACCTCAACCTTAACCTTTTTCTGTTGAGCTTCAGTCAAAGGCTCGACAGGAGCATTTATCGCTACATCTCTCTCATCACCCTCATCAACTGTGCCCTCCTTGGACTTTGGATAAAATTGCAGCTTTTCATCTAAGGTAAGGTTTATTTTGTTTCTATCTTTTACTCAAAAAGTGCAGCCCAGATACTTGAGTTGCTTTATTACCTTATTGAATGTGCCTCGAGCATCATCGATGGATAGAACCACCCTCGTATCTTGAAAGGTCGAGCTCAGTATGAATTGTTCCATCACTTCCCACCACAATGTGGAGAGATGTCAAGAGAAGACCACTCGAGCCACCTCGAGCCCATCAGCACGGCCGGCCAATCGACCAGACAAGTAGCTCACTTGTATGTCTAAGTTAGCCTTCTTTAGTGTGGAGTCCATCCGACTCCTTTCTTCAACTGCTTGTACCACCTATTGATCCTTGGCATTTAGCTACTCTCAAAGGTCAGCCACCTTCTTCATTAGATGGTCGATCCAAAGCTGGGAAGATTCAAGCTAAACCTTAAGGGTTTTTGCATCCTCTCCCTCTCGCATCTCTTTGCGATCCTCCAGAGCTAGCTTTGACTGGTGAGAAAAGTGATATCCTAGTTGGCTCACCTAGAACATAGAGCATCAGTAAACAATATAAATTTTTAAAATAAGAATTCGACAAGAAACTGTTGACCTCAAACTTATTATATTACTATGGTAGGCTAGAACCTTAAGTGCCCCAACCTAACTTAAGCTCATGAGCCTTCACTGGTTTGTGGAGAAGACCCCGATCACCATCCATTTAAGGGCGTTCTTGCCTGTCATCCCTGATTGTATGATGGAGGTCAAATCAATTACCTCTATGGTGGGGTTAGGTCTAAATGGGGCGATTTTAGTTGAGAAAGTTCAAACAGCACCTTATTGCCTCACTTTTCAAATAGGTCGTAGCTCATTACTACTTTCAACTTGCCCTTATCGCCCTCTGTCTTCTTGGGCATTGAGCCTCTTTGCTTGATCAGCTATCTTTTACCCTAACCCGTGGGGTTGCTTCGAATATGCTCCTCTGGTTAGGCAGGTTGAGGTGTCTTTCAATCTAAGGCATTATGGGAGTGGTGGTCGAGTAGGTTGAGGGGATAGGCTCTATTGTAGGGGCTTTTCGTCGAGCAGTCATGCAACGATGTTCATTATTCCTTTAGGCTCTCACCATAGCTTTTGTTTGGCTGCAGGCCATTACTTCTTCTCGATCTGCCAACAAGAGATAAAATAAATCAATCAAAATCAAGTAGAAAGAGAAATATGCAATTAACACAATCGATAAAGATTTTTATCTAGTCGATTACCCATGGGCAAGTCGACCTCGATTGGTGACAGGCCAACCAACACCAAACATCTTTTCTTAGTCAAAATTGAGGCCTCCATCTATCCAAAATCAACCAGGTCCCAAATAAAAGTGTTGAGCCAATTGGGCATTTGTTTCCTTGGCATTTCCACATGCCCCCTCCACTATCCCTTTGGAATGTTAAATTTTCCAAGCCCTCAAACATAAAAAATAAGTTTTTTCACTCCTAGCCATACAAGGAGGAGGGGGCTACCAGGAACTTTCGATGTGGATGCTCTGTTAGATAATAGAAGCTGGACTTCTCACTACTACCTGACTTTTGAGACATTGGCAAATGGAATAGATTTGAAAAATTGGTGAAAGTGGCTGGTTGGCCAAATAGGTGCATCAGCACAGTAAAACTATAGATAGTGGTGAAATAGGTGGGTAGGAGTTGGATTATACAGACCTCAAGGCCCACTAAGAGGTCAACTTTAGCCGGTGTTAAAAATAACCTAAGGTCGTACCTAAATCCCTTCTCAAACACTATTATGCATTCCCTTTGAGGTCAATGCATCCTACCACCAGCCTCGAGCACTAAAAGTTCATACTTATTAGGAATGTGGTACATCTCTCTAATTTAAACTAGGTCAGCTAAGGATATTTTGGAGACTATTTCACTATAGTGGCCTGGTGTAAATAATCAACCGTGCGATGCAAGCACCTCACTTGGGCTAGCCTTACCCCCAGAGATAGCCCTCTCAATGCTCAAGCTGCTCAAGGTTGAGCTATCGCTCAATAAACTATCAAAACTATTCTTACACGTGCTTTCAAACGCACTTTCAACCCCAATTTTCCCCTGAACTGTACGCTCTGAGACCTAGTATCCTCACTATCTGATGCAGTTGGCATCTTTGCAAAGAAAAATGAAGTAAAATGCAAGCTTGCAAAAGAACTTACAATGGGTAGCTTGAGAACTCTAAAGTGCAGAAAGGAATTAGAGAACTCTGAATGCAAGAACTCGACCAGACCAAATTTCAGTAAAAATGAAAAATGAATGTTTCTACCTTGCCTATTTATAAGCATTTGGACATGGGAACCCAAGTAGCAGTAATAATTGCACTACTGCCCTATGGCACTTCATATTCTGTGATGTAACTAGCGCATTAAATATGCAAAACCATTAAAAATCCTGGTTAAGAATTCAAAAACCCTGATCGAGAGTTCAAAAGCCAGGTCGAAGATGCATAACCATCATAATCACCATTCAGTTATCTAGTCCCTGCTCATTCTCATCGACAAGCTCAATTAGGACCACGAATGAGGGGGACTCATGATATGGGATAGTCTAACAGGCCCAACCCAAGAAGCTATCCACCTCAGAGAGGGCCCCTGGGCCCACTTAGCAGGCACAACCCAATGTCGCTTCTAGATCCAGCTAGGCCGGATCACTCAGCCATGATCATCTAATCAAATGAATTATTCTCGACCACCTTCAATAGGAGGTTTCAAGCTACTTGGTCCATTCAACCATCTCTCTCCTTATCTGTTTGATGATTGTCAATCAAAGTGCTCACTCCGGCGCTGACCTATATTCTTGCCACATTTAATACTCTAACAAGCAGCGTGCTTCCATATTAATGACACGTGCCACCCAGTACAGCCTCTGCCACCAACTTTGGCAGGAAGGCGCACCTTTAAGGTATTATTCACCCTAAAAAGTAGGAGACGATGCCACCTGAAATAGTATCAGGATTGAAAATAACCAATAACCCTTAGGCAAAGACATAAGCCCTCTACTCCCGATAGAGATATCTTAGATATATAACCTACTAGAAAATGACTATAAATAGCCCACTGCCTGCCATTCTCCAAGTAATGTCATATACACCATATGCTTTTACTTTGGTGTTCTATTATCTCAATTCGATCAGTACTAACTTGAGCGTCGGAGTGCCTTAGCTAAGAGCACCTCAGCTAGTTTAATATTTGTTGTTGGTTGCAGATCTCAGATCTCGAAAGATATCATTGTTGGATCGTTCAACCTCCCCGATCGAATCAATCCAAAAACTATCCCATTAACTAAATACAACTTTCAACCTCATCAACATTCATCATTTCTTTTAAAGTTTGATTTTTACACTCAACAATACCATTTGATTGTGTGCATAAGGTGTTGTTAGTTCATTGATTATTCCATGTTCAGTATAAAATTTTTCAAATGGATTAACATATTCACCACCTTTGTCACTTCTAAGTATTTTTATTTTCTTTCCGAGTTGATTCTCAACCTCATTCTTGTAATGTTTAAGTACTTTAATAGCTTCATCTTTGCTAGAAAGTATATAAACATGACAATATCTTATGCAATCATCTATTAACGTTATAAAATATTTTTTCCCACCTCTTGATTGTACCATTTTTAAGTCACTTATGTTTGTGTGAATTAAATTTAATGGTTCAGTGCATCTTTCAATTGTTTGAAATGGAGCTCTAGTCATTTTTTCCTCAATACAAACTTCACATTTAGTTTTTTATGTTAAGATCCAACTTAGGTAGAAAACAACTTTTAGCTGGTTTGCTTAATGTACCAAAATTCACATGCCCTGGTCTATAATGCCGTAAATCTAAAGACTCTAACAAGTAAGCTGAATTTACTTTATTTCCATTAGTAACATCTTTTGGTACATTTTTAGGCATGATGGTCATTACATTCATTTTAAAAAGAACATCACATAAATTACTTTTTCCGACATACACACCATTTTTTGTAAGTACAAATTTGTCAGATTAAAAAACTAGTCTAAATCCTTTCTTACTAAGCATAGGACCTAAAACTAAACTTCTTTTTATATCTAGCACATGAAGCACATTGTTGAGAGTAAGCTCTTTTCCAAAGGTCACTTTAAGCACCACCTTTCCAATTCCATGCACCTTGGAAGTTGATGAGTTCCCCATGAGCAAAATTTCATCTTTAACATTCTCATATGTTGTGAGCAAGCATTTATTTGAACACACGTGTTGAGTGGCCCTGGTGTCCATTCAACACTATTTGGGATTTTCAATTAGGTTCACCTTAAAAACCACGATTGATAAGTTCAAGTCATTGACACCAACTGAGAGACTTTCTACTTCAGTTATGTTTGCATGAGCAACTTTTTTCTTCTTTGAGGGCTCATCTTTCTTTGGAGTTCCTCCTCGTTAACAGTGTTGGCAGTCCTTTGTCGTATGGATTAGCTTGCGACAAACTTAGTAGGTTCCCTCAAACTTTTTCATCTTCTTTTTTTTCTCATTTTGGTTGTTGGAAACGTCCATTTTCTATTTGTTAAAAGGACCTTACTCCACAATATTTTCTTTGCTCTCACAAGCATTGCTACTACTTTTCTTTTTGGGAAGCTTGTTATCTTTCTCTATTCTTAGCCTCAAGATTCATTTCCTTGCATTTGTGCTTGAAGTAGTTTTTGAAGTCCTTCCAACTTAAGGGACATTTGCAATAATTTTTACCACTTGAAATGCTTCTCGAAGTGACATACCTTTAGTAGCCAACTCATGCAATATTATCTAAAAGTCGTTTATGTGGGACATCATAGATTTTGAGTAATCATAATAAACTCAAGAAGCTTACCAACAATGAATTTCTTTGTGCCATCATCTTTCATTTTGTATTCCCCAAAGTTCCTTAGCTGTAGAAATTGAATTGTATGTATTATATAACGTATTGCCAAACTATTGAGTATGTAGATTTTACACAAGAAATCCCCATGATTCCAAGCATTAATGGCTACCATGGTTTGCATATCCAGATTTCTCCTAAGGTAAGATGTTCTTCACGCAGGAACCTTGCTAGGTTCAGTGTAGTAAGATAAACCAGCATCTTTTGCTGTCATATTTTAAAGTCTTTCCAATTGAACTTTTCTGTTTTCTCTGCTTGTCCAACTATAATAGGGGTAAGAGGTATAGCACCAACTGCAATTGGAGCAAGAGGAACAACAACCAGAGGGGGGCAACAGGAGGATTCTAAGATCCACCACCAACACCGTCAACGTGACTCAATATGCATGTTAGGCATATTTGTCACCATAATAAATTTCTACAAGAATAAATTAGGCAATGATGATTAAACACTTATATAATAAGGTAAAACTTGAGCAATTTGTATATAATTTTGTACGATAATATAGTTAATTGTGTGCAAAAATTGTGTAACATAAAAACATAGATAGAATAATTTTGCATAGGTTTGTAAATAGATATTATGTAAGTGAGATAGTATACTTGCACATGAATTAATAACAAAACTTATAATTTAAAGTAGAATATCAATTATAATTAAAATGGAACAAAATATCTAACTTTCTAGGATATAGTGTAACAAATTCTGGACCAAAAACAAAAACTTAAAATTTGAAATTAAAGGTGGAATTTAGAGCAAGTTTGCTACTGAATATTTGAAAACACAGAGGAAAATAGTAAAATCTTAAGATTAAACCTACACTCATGTAGGTCGTCTCTCTTACAAAGAATTAGGTACCCCCAAAGGTGTCCACCTGGCCTTTAGGCCATACTCAAATTATTCAACTCGCTCAACTTTAGCTTAAGATTCTAATGTGGGATAAACGCTTTCAAGCTATCCATCCATACACATGTCTTATCTGGTCCTTAACTCATTCGCTACTTTTAGCTCAATTTTCTCATTCACTACTTCATTAATTTTGACATATAACCAGTTAATAAACATCTCCTCAATGAGATAAAATTATTTAGTTTAAATTTCGTTAATTTTTATCTCATAAAGCTATCATCAAGTTTTAACCAAGATTGATGGGTTTTCACTCATAAATGCCAAAATTCTCAACGATATAAAAGGTGCATGGCTGAAGAATGCAGTATATACATACATAAACTTCCCGCAACCTTAGCTCATTTTGGTTGGAGAGAAAATCACACTTATTCAACTTCCAGAGTAGTTTTGCATTGTGGCATACTTTCATTCCATTGAAAGGAAACTTTGCATTAGTTTCATGAGCTTATTCCAAAATAAGGAGGAAAATAGATCCTCCTCATTATAGGTCATGGGCTATGTAATATTTTAAAAGACCCAAAGAAAAATAGACAACCTTGTACATCCAAAGGACTCCTTATAATTTACCTTTCTGTCTACAACAGCCAAATTTATGCTCCTATGTAAAGTCAGATCTTATTGGGTTTTACTATTGAAAGTAATACCCCCATCAATGCATTTCTTAGAGGTACTACATTATTGATTATAAAATAATAAGTAACAAGTATTAGATGTGTTGTAGTAACAATGTAATTTGAGATAACCCAATAAGCCTAACATCAAGTGGAATAGCCCAAGAGGCCCAACATCAAGCCTGGGCCAGATCGTATATCAAGGATTGTTTGGTCGACCTGTATCGACCTTACTTGGCAAGATCCATGGTCGAACTGCATTGACCTTAAGACCACTCTAAATGTTCCAACAGTTAGATCTGGTCGACATGTATTGATCTCAAGACCCACTTCAATGTTAACTCGAATCTTTGCCGTATTTATTAGTCTAACGAGCAGCATGCCTCTGCATTAATAACGCGTGACAACTAGTACAGTCGCTGCCACCAACTCTGCTAACTCTACCACCACCTTTGGTAGGGAGGCACCTCTAAAGGTACTATTCACCTTAAAAAATAGAAGATTTAGCCACATGAAATAGTATCAAGATCTAGATATGGAATGACCATTAATCCCCTGGCAAAAATAAAAGTCAGTACAATTGATAAGGGCACCATGGTTAAATCACGCCTAGAGAAGGCTATAAATATTTCATACTCATCCACGCTCAAGGTAATGCCAAATACGCTATAACTCTTATATACTCTCATTCTTCTATTCAATTATTATATCTCAATCAAAACTAACTTGAGCATCATAGTGCCTTAGTCGAGGGCACCTTGGCTAGTCTAACGTGTGTTGTGATTGCAAATCTCAGACCTCGAGAGAAATACAGCTTTGAACACTCAATCTCCCTAATTGAATTTATCCCAAATACTACCCTTTCACTATAAGCGACTTTCAGCTGCATCAATTTTGGTGCCATCTGTGAGAACTGTTGAGATTGCAATGAAAAGATGGTAAACACATACAGAGCAGCATCCAAAAGAGAGGATAATAGGAGGTCTACTTCTCTGCTTCCTCCTCTCTTCAGCAAGGTATACACGCTCCTAGCACCAATGCCCCTCAAGAGTAAGTGGTGACGCTAACAATGCCCCAGTTAATGCAGCTGATAAGTGAGCAAATTTTAGCTCAAATATCAGTCCAACTATTTGCTGCTTTGAACAGACATACTACAGTGCCTACTCCTGTCGCTAGTGCAACTTTACAATCGCCCCCGCTAGAGAATAGGTCTCCTAAGAACAGTCATAGCCACAGAGATCCCGGTCAATTGTCGGCCAGGTGTGAAATCAGTCCCAGATGCCCTTAGGAGGAGAGAAGATGACTAGAAATATGGAAAGAGATAGCAGATTTAGTAGATTATGTCAAACCTAATTAAGCTATGTAGCGTAATAGAATCGAGTGTGTTATATTAGGTTTTGACCAAAATGCCACCCAAGTAGATCGGGATGAATGGGAAGAAGTGTCCAATCAAGACCAGTAGCTGAACAGGCGTCTCGATGAGATTTTAAGGAGAAACACTGATAGAGCACCAAACTTGGATGCTCCTCAGAGGTCTCGTTGGGAGAGAGGGTCCCCTTTTATTCAAGATATCATCAATGAGCATATTGCCATCGACATAAAAGTCCCAACAGATCTGCCGAGGTATGATGGCTCTACTAACTCCAATGAGTACCTCATGCAATTCAAGCACATGATGCAGTTGCATGGACACAATGAACATATCCATGCCAAGATGTTGGTGATCACCTTCCAAGACATCACACGAGATTGGTTTGTGAAGCTTGAACCGTCATGATTTATTCTTATAACCAGCTGTGCGATAAGTTCTTGCACCAGTTTACTAGCAGAAATAAGGTAAAGCTTTCCCATACCCACCTCCATATTGTTAAACAAGATGAGAGGGAGTCCTTCCATGATTTCTTCA
>JACGDI010005690.1:228849-243137 GCA_014898725.1 Jacaranda copaia
GCACGAAGCCCATTTTGCTCTTATACTCAGCTTATAAAGCATAACTCAAGTGCTCGAGCTACTTTATGGCTCTATGGAATGCTTCACGTGCATCATCAAGCGACACAACCACGCTTGCGTCTTGAAAGGCCGTGTTGATGATAAACTGTTCAACAACCTCGCACCACACCATGAGCAAATGTTAGAGAAAGGCCTCTTTAGCTTGGCTGGTGACCTCCGCATGACCTCGAGCTAAACCAGAATTGTAGCTCACCTACAGGTCCAGCTGGGCCTTTTTTATGATGTTGTCCATTCGACTCCGATCCTCAACGGCCTAAACCAACTATTGATCATTCGAGTCAACCTACACTTGGAGGTCGGCTATTCTGTTGTTCAGTTGCTGAACTTGGAGCTAGGAGGACTCAAGCTATACCTTGAGCATTTTTATCTCCTCGTCCACCTCTAACTCCTCCTTGGCAGTCATAGCCATCTTGAATCGTCGATACATATTATAGCTCAGCTGTCCTATCTAAAATAAAGCAATGTCATTTTTCAAACTAATATATAAAAGGAAAATTGGGGTTGAGACTATCAATCTTATACTTACCACATTACAGTAGTAAGACAATGCCTTCATTGTCTCGGTCTGGCTGAGGCTCATCAATTTTTGTTGGTCGGCCATGAATAGCCTTGACGTCATCCACTTCAAAGCCTTAGTACCCAACATCCCTCCTTGGATGATGGAGGTCAAGTCAGTTATCTCCTTATCAGGGTCAGTGGTGAATCGGGGAAGAAATAGTTAAGGAAGCTGGAACATCGCACTATCACTAGGTTTACCAAATAGGTCATAACTTGTCACAGTCTTCTGTTTCCCTTTGCCCCTCCACTGTCTTTTTTGGTGCCAAACCTCCATGTTCAACCATTTGCCTCTTACCTCGACCCATGGGGCTACTGTGAACGGGCTCCTCCAGATGAGCAGATTGAGTTTCAAGAGATTGCTGGATTTATGATGGCAACAATGCAGACATCAACCTTGACGAGCCTGTCTATTCAGCGGGAGCACCTTCTCATCGAGCGGCAGCAGCTCAACGGTGCTCCTTATTCCTTAGCACCCGGACTTGGGATTCATTACAACTGTGAGCCATTACTTCATCGCGATCTGCACATGCAAACAAATTAAGCAAACATTAGACTCGAGCAGAAAGATAAGTGTTCAATCAAAATAGTCGATAAAAAGTCTCTACCTAGTCGATCGCCCACAGGTAGGTCAAGTTGGGTAGGTGATAGGCCAGCCAACACCAAACACCTCTCTTCGGTTAGAACTAAGACCTCCATTTGCCCAAATCTGACCAAATCCCAGATGAATGTGTTGGGCCAACTGGGTGTTTGGTTTTTGAGCATCTCCATAGGCCTTCTCCATCAACCACTCGGAATGGTAAGAACCCCCGGCCCCCAAATATAAAAGAATTGTTTTTCCACTCTAGCCCATAAGAAAAGGTAGAAGACACCAAAAACTTCTATCGGGATCGAGTAATTAGGTAATAAAAACCAGACTCTTCAGTACCACCCGACTTTCAGGATATGGGTAAGTAGAATAAGTTTGAGAAGTTAGCAAAAGACATAGGTTGGTTGTACAAGTGCATTAGCATGGCAAAATTATATAATGTGGCAAAATAGTTTGGGAGTAACTGGGTAATGCAAACTTCTAGGCCTAGTAAGAGGTCAACTATTGGCTGGGCGAGCGAAAACCTAAAGCCGCATTTCAATCCCTCCTTAAATACAGTTATACACCCCCGGGGAGGTCTATGCATCCTACCCCAAGTCCCTAGCGCTATTAGTTTGTATTCTTTAGGGATATAGTATGCTGCCCTAATACGGATCAAGTTAGCAGAGGTTATCTTAGAGGCTATTTCGGTGTAGTAGTCGGGGGTAAACAATCAGCCCTAGGTTAAAGGCACATCACTAGGGCCAGCATCCCCCTCTGAAATAACTCTAACATCACTCGAGCTACTAGAACTGCTTGAGCTAGAGCTAGAGTTATCGCTTGTGGAACTTGATTCACTCTCATGAGATGTTTGAGATATACTCTTCACCTCAGTTTCCCCCTCATAAGCTACGCCCCCTGACCTAGTGTCATCACTTTCTAAACTGGAAGATATGCTTTGATAAATGAAAAGGTATAAAAGAACAAGAACGACAAAGGCACTTATAATGGAAAATTTGAAAATGCTAAGTGCACAAAATCTTGAGAGCTTCAAATACAACAATTCGACCAGATGTATTGGCAGTAAAAGTATAAATGCAGTCAATTGTCCTATTATTTATAGGCATTTGTGCACAAGAATACAAGCAACTGTTATGATGACAACCTACCCCAATACGCTTTGTGTTCTGCACACTAATAGGTGCATTAAATGCAGCGAAACAGCCTCAAACCTTGGTCTGCAGTTCAAAAACTCAGGTTGAGGATTCAAAAACCTTAGTTAAATGAGGGTAACCACCATAACTGAATGTAAACTCCCCACTCTTTCTCATTGGTGAGCTCGATCAGGACCTGAAGTTGAGGAAACTCCTAATATGGGATAACCCAGTAAGCCCAACAGGCCCAACATCAAGTGGGATAGCCCAGGAGGCCTAACATCAAGTCTGGGCCAGATCGCCTATCAAGGATCATTTGGGCGACCTGTATCAACCTTACTTGGCAGGATCCACCGTCGACCTACATCAACCTCAGGACCACTCTAAATGTTCCAACAATTAGGTCTAATTGACATGTATCGACCTCAAGACCCACTCCGATGTTGACTCAAATCTCCGCCGCATTTATTAGTATGATAGGCAGCATGCCTCCGCATTAATAATGCATGACAATTGGTACAATCGCTGCTACCAACCCTACCACCAACTCTGCCAACCCTATCACCACCTTTGGTAGGGAGGCGCCTCTAAAGGTACTATTTATCTTAAAAAATAGGAGATTTAGCCACCTAGAACAATATCGAGATCTGGATATGGAATGACCATCAACCCCTTGGCAAAGACAAAAATCAGTACACTTGATAAGGGCACCATGGTCAAATCATGCCTGGAGAAGGCTATAAATACTTCATACTCAACCACGCTCAAGGTAATGCCAAATATGCTATAAACTTTATATATTCTCAATCTTCTGTTTAATTGTTATATCTTAATCAAACTAACTTAAGCATCAGAGTGTCTTAACTGGGGGCACCTCGGCTAGCATAACATGTGTTGTAGTTGTAGATCTCAAACCTCGAGAGAAATATAGCTTTAAACACTCGACTTTCATGGTCAAATTCATCCCAAACACTACCCTTTCACTATAAGTGACTTTAAGCCGCATCACAATTTGTTAATATATTAATAATGAATTATTAATGATTCAACGTTCAATATTAGAATGCATGAATAAAGCATCTCAATATACCCATGTTATCAATGTTGGAGTGAAAAGGTACTTTGTTCAATGCCTCAAATATAACAATTAAAATGAAGTATTACTTACATAGCAACTGTCTAGTCTTCCATGTCTACTAAATGGATTTTTTCATATTGCCAACATATATGTATAAATGTCAGTGGACCATATTGGAGACATCATCATCATTGGTCAAAGTCAAATATACTTTTCTAATAGTAAGCTCAATATTGCAACACGATGTATTGAGAATTACTTCATTTTTTTTTATTTTTTGCAAAATTGAGGTACATGCACTTCAATTTAACTATACTATAATTTGATTGAGTGAAGTTTGCCATTATTTTAATAGTTGAATTTGGCCTCTTTCCCTAATTGTAGACATGTTTCAAAAATTAAAAAATAAAAAAATTAAAAATTTTTTTGTAGGACTAATGGTAGAAAATGGCTATGTGAAAAAATGATGAACAAATACTACAAAAAATTTGGGATTTAGTAGCGCTAACTTTGTAACATTTTATAATATAATATCTAAAAAATATATATTAAATGACAAATAAAATGTGACATTTGATTTGAATACGTTAAGATAAATATATTTCAAAGATATTTAGCTAGTGTTACTAATTGTATTTAGAAAAATGCTACTAATATATAGTTACAATGTCATTTGAAGAAAAATATCGTAAAGTATTTAGTGACACTAACTTAGTGGCTTTTATAGAGTAATGACACACAAAATTAATATGTTGATAGTTAGAAAAAAATGTTTCTATAATAAAATATTTAGTGATATTTTATTATTAGATGACATTTAAAATAGTGGCCTTATAATTTGAATGCATTTAACTAGAGCCACTATTTTTTCTTAAAAAATGTCACTCATTTATTTATGGTGCCACTTAGAGAAAATGCTACAAAATATTTAGTGGCACTAATTTAGTGACATTCGGTAGTGTAATGACATACAAGAGCAATATAGTGATAATTGCTAAAAATTATCTTTGTAACAAAATATTTAATGGCATTTGATTAATAAGTGAAAAAATAATGACATTTGATTGAAAATGCCAACATAAATATATTTGCAAGGCAATTAAGTAGTGTTACTAATTTTTTCTTTAAACAATACCACTCATATTTATTTATGGCGTCATTTATAAAAAATATTGCAAATTATTTAATGGTAGTGATTTAATGCCGTTTTACAGTATAATGACAAATTAAAGTAATATAGTGACAGTCATAAAAAATACTACTATAATTTATGAGGTTGAAAGTTGTATTTAGTGAATAGGATAGTGTTTGGGCTAATTTGACCCGAGAGGTCGAACGATCCAATAGTGATATTCTTCGAGGTCTAAGATCTGCAACCAACAGCAAATATTAAACTAGTCGAGATGCCCCTGGCTAAGGCACTCCAACGTTCAATTTAGTATTGGTCGAATTGAGGTAATCGAACAGCTAAGTAAAAGCGTATAGTGTATATGGCATTACTTAGAGTGTGACTAGCAATGAGGTATTTATAGCTTTCTCTTGGTTGATAATATGTCTAAGCTGCCCCCATTAAGTATAGAGGGCTCTTGTCCTTGTTTAGGGGTTATTAGTCATTTTCAATATCAATACTATTTCAAGTGGCATCATCTCCTGCTTTTCAGGGTGAATAGTACTCTAGGGGTACGCCTCCATGCCAGAGTTGGTGACAGAGACTGTATTGGGTGACATGTACCATTAATACAGAAGTATACTGCTTATCAGAGCATTAAATGTGGTAAAGATATAAGTTAGCGCTGGAGTGAGTACTCTGATCAACAATCATCAAACAGACAAAGCAGTTGACCAGAGGGATAGTTGAATAGATAAAGTAGCTTGAAGCCTCTTATTGGGTACGGTTGAGAACAATCCACTTAACTAGGCGGTTAGGGTCAAGTGATCCGACCCAACTTAGTCTAGAAGCGCCATTGGGCTATGCATACTAAATCAGTCTAGGGGCCTTCTCTAAAGTTGATAGTTTATTAGGATGGGCTTATTGCGCTATCCCATATCAAACATTCGCAATCCTAATCAAGCTTATCAATGAGAAGAAGCAAGGAGTAGACAACTGAATGATGATTATGATGATTATGCATATTCGACCAAGGTTTTGAAATCTCGATCGAGGTTTTTGAAGTCTCGACTGAAGTTTTTGAATACTCAACCACGGTTTTGATGATTTTGCACATTTAATATGTCAATTACATTGCAAAATATAAAGTGCTAAGGGGCGGCAGTTCAATTATTATTGCCGCTTGGGTTCCTGTGTCTAAATGCCTATAAATAAGCAGGGTAAAAACACTCATTTTTCACTTTTGCTAAATCTAGTCTGGTTAAGTTCTTGCTTTTAGAGTTCTCTAATTTCTTTTCACACTTTAGAGTTTTCAAGCCACCCACTGTAAGTTCTTTTGCAAGCTTGTGTTTTTCTTCATTTTTCTTTGCAAAGATGTCAAGTGCTGCCAATAGTGAGGACACTAGGTCCGAGGGTGTACAATTTGAGGGAGAGGTTGGGGATCAACGTGCATTTGGGAATGCATCTGAGAGTACCTCAATGGCTCATTGAATAACAACTCGAGTACGGAGAGGGCTATTTTTGGGGACGATGCTAGCTCCAACGAAGTGCCGGCATCATGAGGTTGATTATTGACCCCGAACTACTATAATGAAATAGTGTCTAAGATTTTCCTTGTTAACTTAGTCCAAATTAAGGATATGTACAATATCCTTAATGAATATGAACTTTTGGTGCTTAAGCCTAAGGGTAGAATGTATCAACCTCCAAGGGGATGCATAATTGTGATTGAGGAGGGGTTCAGGTGCAGCCTTAGGTTTTCTTTAGCATTAGCCATAGTCGACCTTCTGGTGAGTCTTGAGGTCTATATAACCCAACTTCTTCCCAACTGTTTTGCCATGATCTATAGTTTCACTGTTTTGATGCACTTACAGCCAGCTAGCTAGCCTTTTTTGCCAACTTTTCCAATCTATTCCATTTGCCAATGTCCTAGAAGTCTAGTTCTGAAGAGCTTAGGTTCTATTACTTAACAGTGCATCTGTATTGAAAGTTCCTGGTAGCCCCCTCTTCATCATATGTCCAGGAGTGGAAAAATATTTTCTTCATGTTCAAGGGCCTAAAAAGTTTAATATTCCAAGGGGGTAGTAGAGGGGGTATGTGGAAATGCTAGGGAACCAAACACCCAGCTAGCCCAACATATTTGTTCAGGACTTAGTCAATTTTAGGTAGATGGAGACCTCGATTCTAATCGAGGAGAGATATCTGGTACTAGTTGCCTATCACCAGCTATGCTCGACTTGCCCACATGCGACCAACTGAGTAGTGATCTTTGTCAATTGCAATAATATAGATTTCTATCTTTCAGCTCGATTCTAATGGTTTATGTTGTCTTTTGTTAGTAGATCAAAAAGAAATAATAGCCCACAATCGAGCAAAAGCTTTAGCAAGAGCTCAAAGGAATGACAAGCATTACCGAGTGGCTACTCAATGAAAAGCCTCTGTAGCAGAGCCTACCACTTTAATCCGCTTGACCACTGCCCCCACCACACCCCAAATCGAGCAAGCACCCTAGCTTGCCGTAGAGAAGATTGTTTGAAGCAGCTGCACAGGTCAGGGTAAAAGATAAATGACTGAAAGAGAGGTTCAGTGCCTAAAACGATAGTAGGCAACAAAGGCAAGCAGAAGAGGGTGACAACCTACGACTTGTTTGGCAATTATGGCAATACGGTGATGTTTCAACTTCCCCAACTAGAATCGCCCCACTTCGAGCCTAACCCCACCATAGAGGCAACTGATTCCACCTCTATCATAAAATCTGGGATGACATGAACTAATGCCCTCAAGTAGATGGTGACCTGTCTCTTCTCCACAGATCAGCGAAGACTCATGGGCCTAAGTTATGTTGGTGCGCTCAGGGCTCTGGCCTACTATAGCTATATGGTAAGTATGAGGTCGACAGTTTTTTTATCAAGTTTTTTTTTCTTTTAAAAAGTTGCATGATTTACTGACACTCTTTGTTTCAGGTGAGCCATTTGGGATACTTTTACCGTAGGTTAGAGTTGGCCCTGATGGGTCACGAGGAGCTACAAGAGGGAGAGAATCTAAAGACCCTCAAGGTTCAATTTGAGTCCTCTCAGCTCCAGGTCGATCAATTGTCAAAGAAGATGGCTGAACTCCAAGAGCAACTCAACCGAATGACTAGTAGTATGTACAGGCTATCAAGGAAAGGAGTTAAATAGACTCTTTGTTAAAGAAGTCTCACTTGGATATGCAAGTGAGCTACTCCTCTGATCAATCAACCAACCGCACGGATACACTCAAGGAGGCTCGGGCGGTCTTTACTTGATAGCTCCCTATAATGTGACGGGAGGTGTTGGAACAATTTCTATTAAGCTCGGCCTTCCAAGATAGGAGTGCGGTTCTGTCCATTGATAATGCTCATGGTGCTTTCAACAAATTGATGAAGAAGCTTGAGTATCTGGGCTACGCTTTTTAGGCAGAAGATAAAAATAGAATAAGCCCTATCTTAGATGAGAAGTTGCAGTTTTACCCTAAATTTGAGGAAAAAGTGGTCGATAGGGGTGGGGAGAGGGATATTACGACAAATTCTCCTGTCGAGCCTATGACTAAAGCCCAATAGAAAAATGCTGAGGTCAAGGCCAAACTGGCTGAATTAGCAAATAAGTTTGCCTTCACTGAGGCCTTTACCTTTCAAGTGAAGGAAGGGCAAATCAATGTTGTGCAGTACGTGCAGCGCTTAACTAATTTCATGAGCGATGTCATGATCAAGACTGGCCGAAGGTGCTAAGGCCAGGTCGAGCTAGACTCAATCGCCAAACTCTCTACCATTATTATTGCTTTTGCTCCTTTTTTTTTTTTGTAATAAGATGTTATCATAATGAACATTCCTTTGAATGAAATATCATTTTGATTATCTTTCTTGTCAAATCAATTCCATAACTTTCTTTATTGAATGCCAATTTACCGTCATGATTGTATAGGTAAATAGTTGACAATCATATCAATTATCAAGTAAATCTAAGCTTTATCATTGATTTTGATTAATGTTGAGAGATACGCATGGTCTTGCCGAAGCACACTTAATAGTTTATCTTCACAACTTTGCTCTACTTTATAGTCAATTTTTATTATTTTATAGTCGACTTGTTGATTGACTTCTGGGTCAATTATATAGTTTAGGCTAAAAAGCTTTGACTTGGTAGCATGTAGCTATTTTAAGTCGACTGTGTGGTTGATTTGGAACTTTGATTTGGCAGCATAAAATTACTTTCGCATCAATTGTGGGATCGACTTAAAATTTGATAGGGCAGCGTCAAGCTACTTTTTTGTCGACTACGGGATTAATGCAAAACTTTAGCAACAACATGAAGTTGCTTTTCCATTGACTATAAGGCTAATGTGGGACTCAAGTGGCAGCATAAAGCTGTTTGTTCATCAATGATGGGGTCAACTTGAAACTTGAGTTGCAGCATGGAGCTGCTTGTTCATCGACTATAGGTTCTACTTGAAGCTTGAGTGGCAATGTGAAGCTGTTTGTTTATCAACTGCAGGGCCGACTTGAAGCTTGAGTGACAGTGTGAAGCTACTTGTTTGTTGATTGTGGGGTTGACTTGAAATTTGAAATAGTATGAGGTAGATACAACTGTGACAATGCAAACAAATGGTAAGATTATTGCTGGAACTTTATTTATATTATAGAATATGAGGATGATTACAATGTGATTTTATATGTAAAATTTCTTCAAGTTGATGGTGTTCCATGGGCAAGGGAGCTCATCCTCATCCCTAATAGCAAGTCGGTAAGCATTATGCTTTGATACCTTCACCACGGTATAGGGTCCTTACCATTTTGGATTGAGTTTGCTAATATTTTTAGATACTTCCACCTTTTTGAAAATGAGGTTCCCAACCTTAAAACGATGCAACTTGACCCCTCTGTTATAGTTCTCCACCATCTTCAACCTATAGCGTTGCATGGTGTTGTAGACTTTTTACCTTCATTCATCGATTATCTCGAGGTTGAGCTTCTTTTCTAATGTATTTCTGAGCAGGTGAAAGTGAATTACTTGAGTTGTATGTTGAATGAGTTCTGAAGCAATAAAAACCTTAAACTGTGACTTGTGGCTATACAGGGGGTTGTCATGTATGCCCATAACACTCTTGGAAGATCGTCTGCCCAATGCAACCCAACATCCTATATCCTGGCTTTCAAGTGGTTGAGGATTATTTTGTTTGTCATCTTTGTTTGGCCATTCGACTAAGGATTACCAACTGAAGTAAAGTGATGGGTGATTCCTAAGGGCTCGCACCAACTTTTGGTACTTCTGCTTTAGAACTGAGTTCCATTGTCTGAAATGAGAATCTTAAGTTAGCTAAAATGACATATGATATTTTTCCAGATAAAACTCTTAATGGCTATGTCAGTTATCTTTGGGACAGCCTCGGCCTTAAGCCACTTGGTAAAATACTTGACCATCATGATTATGAACTTTTGCTGACCTATTGACTTTGGCAGTGAGCCTAAAATGTTGATCCCCCACTGGTTAAATAGCCAAGAAATTTGAACATTGACCATAGGCGCAGTGGGTTGATGCGATAGGTTCAAATGAACTTGGCAGGATATATATTTTCAAGTAAAATCTACAGCGTCTTTCAATAATGTCGGCCAGAAGTATCCATACATGATGATTTTATGTGTAGGGGATCTTTCCCTAGAATAGTTCTCATACATGCCTGCATAGATATCCTGCAATACTTTATAAGTCTAGTAGAGATCCAGGCACCTCAGGGGTAATCCAGAGATTGACCTTTTATACAGTTGGTCATGCTCGTCGAGCATAAATTTGGCAGCTTGTTCTCGAAGGTGTCAAGTTTTATTTTTATCTTTGGGGACTGTACCATGACTCAAGTAAAGTTTTATCATATCTTTCCGTGAAGGAATTGTTTCCTCAATGCTGCCTACTAAGTTTTCCTCGAATAGGCCAATCGACGGCCTATCAATGAGTAAAAATGTTATTATCCTATCTCTTGTACCTCTAGTTGAGCTAGCAAATTTGGACAGGGCATCCTGATTGAGGTACCTAATTGAGGATGAACCTTTTGAATGTTGTTATAATTTTCTAACCTCTGCTAGGTACCGACTCATCATTGAATCCTTAGCCTCAAAATTTTTCTCGAATTATTCTGTTACTAGCTAGGACTTTATGATCGCAGCTAGGTGCTTGATGCCCTGATCGAGTGCCATTCTCATCTTCGTAAGAAGAACCCCATATTCTACGTCATTATTAGTAACTTTGTAATCAAGTTTTATCACAAAATCACACTTTTCTACTGATGGGTTATGGAGAGCCATTCTTACTCCCCTTTTTGATGTGGACAAAGATCTATCAACGTGTAAGTCCAAGCAAGAGGTGCTTCGCTACTTTTCTCAAGTAGGCGACCATTCGGTGATAAAGTTTGCTAGGACCTACACTTTTATGGCTATTATCGGCTGAAAGCTAATATCAAATTCTTCCAGTTCAATGGCCCATATGGTTAATCTCCTAGAGGGATCTAGCTTCGACAACACCTGCTTCAACAGTTGGTTAGTCAGTACTATCATAGCATGAGATTGGAAATATGAACGCAACTTTTGAGCAGTAGTGACTAACGCCAATGTAAATTTCTTGATCTCCAAGTAGTTATACTCTGGCCCTTAACGTGACTTACTGTAGTAGTAAATTAGTCGATGGCTTCCATCTCTGATTGAGACTAAGACTGCGATGATCGACGCCTTTGAAACAACCAAATATATATGAAGGACCTCTCTGAATTTAGGTTTTGCAAGCATCGGGGGCGAGGATAAATACTATTTTAACTTGGCCAGCGCCTAATCACACTATTCGATCCATTGAAAATCCAACTTCTTGGCATTTCTAAGAATTTTGAAGAAAGACAGGCTCTTATCTGCCAATTGTGAGATGAATCTCCCAAGGGCAATCATCCTTCTAACTAGCTGTTGTATATCTCTGACTGTTCGATGAGGGGTGATGTCCAGAATGATCTAAATTTTCTATAGATTAGCCTCAATACCCCATTGACTAACCATATAACCCAAAAATTTACCTTATCAAACCCTGAATGTACACTTGTTTAGATTCAGCTTTAGACCAAATGCTCTCAATATTGCAAAAGTGTGATTGAGGATGATCAAATGGTCCTGGCCTTTTTCCATCTTTACAATCATATCATTAACGTACACCTCCATTGACTTGCCTATTTCGTTCTTGAACATAAATTTGACCAACTTTTAGTAAGTTGCTCCAATATTTTTTAGTACAAAAGGCATGACCAAAAAGCAATAAACTTCATTGAAAAATACAAAAAACGTTTTATCCCTATTTTTGGGGGCCATGAATATTTGATAATAGCCTTGGAATGTATCCATCATACTCAATAACTCGCAACCAGCAGTAGAATCTACTAGTAAATCTATGTGAGGCAGGGGGTAAGGATCCTTAGGACAAGCTTTATTCAAATCTCAGAAATTGTTACACATATGCCATTGTCCCTTATTCTTTGGGACGAGTGCAACATTACAAAGCCAAGATGGATATTGAATTTCTATAATGTAACCAATATCTAAGAGTTTCCTGACTTTCTCTTTAATGATCTGGGTCCTTTCGGCATTAAATGTCCTTATTTTCTGCTTGATTGGCTTGTATGAGGGGTCAATATTAAGGTGGTGTACGATTGCACTATGGTTGATTCCATGGATATCAGATGCCTTCTAGGTAAAGATGTCGATGTTTTTCCTTAGAAAATTGACCATCAAACACCCCCAAGTAGGGCCTATATTTCTGCCGATCCGAGTTATCTTATTGGGGTTCCCTTGTTTCAACTCGACTATTTTAAACTCCCCGACAGGCTCCATTCGAGTATTCTCCAACTTTTTCTTCTTATTAACTTGAGTCTCCTCGAGCTTCACTATAGAGGTTTCCCCCAAGGTCTTCAATTGTGGTCAAGTTTTTTGCTCGCTTGACTCAACCGAAATGTTGTCAACCAAAATATTGTAACACCTCCAAACTTCCTTGATGTTACAAAGTAGTTCACCTGTACCAACTGAGGTTGAAAATTTGATCTTCATATGATAGATTAAGATAATGGTACAAAAATCATTGAGAGCTGGTTGACTAATTGTGACATTATATATGAATAAAGCATCGACCACCAAATAGTTCACCATTAAAGTTCTTCTTCGGGGGGCCTCCCCAAATGAGATCAAAAGATTGATAGACCCTTTCGGGATGATTTTTGAACCCCAAACCCAACCAAATAGATGCGCATATGTTCAAACTTCAATTGCCCCAAGTTCATTCTTTTTAGAGTGGAGAGGAAGATGATATTGGTTGAGCTATCATTATCGACCAGAACCTTTCTCACTTCAAAGTTGGCAATCTCAATGGAGACTACCATAAGACAGTCAGTTTTATGGTTGGTATTCTTTTCTTTGAGGTGCGCCAAGTCACTATTGGTGAAAGAAATGGGCTCTATGCTTGTCGATAGATAGAATGTTATTTCAATTGATAAGGCTTTGGTCGACTCTGGCCTCCTCTGAGTCTGCCTTCTCACTGATTTAGAGTCATCTCCAATGGGACCTCCTACGATCATATCAATTACTCCTCGAATAGACTGGCAATCCTTTTAGGCGGGTTTTTTTCCTTTGTTTTCCCTCCTCAAGCTAACCGATCTTTCTCTATGAGGAATCTAATTGATTTTGCCCTCTTCAACCTAAGTGTCAACAGCCACATATTTTTTAAGATAGCCCTATCTGATGAGCCTCTCAATTTCATCATGGAGATTGAAGCATTTATTTATGTCATGCTCCTTTTGTTTATGAAAATGGCAATACTTTTTTGATTTTTTCATTGCTTTAGTCTCCATCAACTTCCAAGGAGATTATCATGCTGGATGGAAACTAGGATCTCTCTCCTCAGGATATTCAGTGAAGTGTAGTCGTGGAAGCATTTTATTAGATATTGACCTCTGGCCTTATGTTTCTAGTTATCTTTCTCCTTATTTTTCTTTTTATTGACCTCAAAGTTTTTGAATTTCAACTTGTTTATTCCTTCTTGGGTCATATATCTCTCCACCAGGTTGAGCAGTTCCTTCATCGACCTCAAGTGCTCTCACACCAAAGTATTGGCACATTCCTTGTGCCAAAGTCCCAAGAATAGCATGTCGATTAGAAACTCGATCATGGGGTTGTTTATGTTGAACCTCATAAAGAAGTCATGGAGGGACTCCTCCTCATTCTGCTTAACAGTGTGGAGGTAAGTGTGAGAGAGTTTTGCCTTTCTCTGACTGGCGAAGTAGTGCAGAAATTTTTCACAAAGCTGATCATAGGAGTATATCGATGAAGGATCCAACTTAAGAAACCAATTAAACACTATGCCCTGGAATATGGTCACCTATATCTTGGTGTGGATGTACTTGTTGTGCCCATATAATTGCATCAAGTGCTCGTTGGGGTTGGTTGAGCCATCGTACCTCAGAAGTTTGATCTGGACCTTAGTGTCAATAGGAATGTGCTCATTGGCAATCTCCTAGATAAAAGAGGAGCCTCTCTCTCGATGAGACCTTTGGAGGCCTTATGGATTAGGCACCCTTTCAGTGTTTCTCCTCAAGATCTCATCGAGGCGTCTATTTAATTATTGCACTTGGTGGGAGACTTTTTCCCATTCCTCTCAATTAGCTTGGGTAATATTTTGATCAAAATGAGGTCTCGCGTGCTCAGTCGTATCGCATTGCAGGGCTCGAATAGAA
>JACGDI010005690.1:253693-272495 GCA_014898725.1 Jacaranda copaia
CCCCCCGCCCCCCCTTTTGGTAGATAATTCTCTTTTACAAAAAACAAGATGGTGTCTAGAATCCAATATGATAAATGGAAACCTGCAATGCTGCAAATTTTACCTCTTAAAATAAAAGGCACAATGTTGGTTATTGTCTTACACCATTTCTACGACTATTGAGTTTCTTTATTATTCACTGCAATTATTTCAACAAATTTTATAGAGATACACAAAATAGAAATTGCCAAAATGGAATTTTTTGTAATTATCATAGTTTACTTATCATCTGATAAAATGATATCTAGTTGTTTCTTTATTGACGGTTTGCGGACATTTAGAATGTATTTTAATGTTGACTGACTTACCTACTATTTGGTTCTTCAGAATTTTATATGATAGCTTGGTGAATATCCTTTTTGATCCAATTCCTGGTAAACCAACCCCGCCTCCACAATATATTTAATTTAAAAAAATAAATAAGAAATAGGTTTGCTTTCTTAATTGCACTTTGTTGTGAATGTGACTGCTGCAAGGCATGCTGTACTTCAACATGCTGTGATGTTGGATAAACGGCTCTCTCCTTGAAGTTGCATTGTAAATTTTAAGTTCCATATTCTTGATGACACATTCTCTCACATGTATCTCACCTGCAGAACTTTGTAGAAGTCCAGTTTTATCAGGATTGTATTTTTTTTTTACTTTTTAAATGTCTATTGTTGTTTTAAGCTCCACATCATGAATCAACAAAATTACAATCAATTTGATTTTCTTTTTCTAATGGTCCAACTGTCGGTAACTTTCGTAATCGTTCCAGGCCTTTTGGGCCCAGCCTGACAATAAAATGAACTAGCTTTTGATTCAACATGAATGTTCGGCAATGCCATGTTGCTTATTTCATCATTTTTTTCTCCTCGTTATCTAAGAATTTTACATTTTCTATGAAAACTTGTTAGGTTAATCGGTCTTCTAATTTTGTTCCCTGTGCTACAGGTGGCACGGAATACAGATAATCATCCTGCATTTTTTGCTGTGTATAATATGGAGACAACAGAAATCATTTCATTCTATCAGGTGTCCGTAATTATTATCCAAGTCTTCCATTCTTATAATGTTAGCAGCAGAGCCTGTAATAATTTGGTTTCCATCCAGATTCACTAATCAACTGCTTATTATTAATTCATGTTGAGCTACCTGAGACTGTAATAATTTGACGCCTTTGTTTTTTTTTGGTTTTCTCATGTAGAACTCAGCGGATGAGCTTTACACGTTGTTTGAGCTGTTCTGTGATCACTTCCATTCCTCATCAAAGAATTCATTTTACATGAACTTTTTATCTACTCATTCAAACAACATCCATGCCCTGGAGCAGCTAAGATGCAATAAAAACAAAGCTAGCAGCTTGCCTCAGGTATTATTCTTGACCAGAAGTTGAAATGTATAGTTAACATCCATTTGTCTTTATTATCTTCCAGTTTTCCATTAATACTATAAATGTAATTTTTGTGATTGTTTTGTGTGATATTTCCATAATTGTGTCATATATTCTTAGATGCTGCAGTTTGTGAAGAAGATGTTAGCCACTTTGCCTTTCAATTGCCAGTCTCAGAGTCCTTCACCATACTTTGATCACTCCCTCTTTCGATATGATGAGAAGGTTTGATTATCTTGTAATTGTTTTTTTGTGCATTTACACTCTGAAAAACACTCTGTTTTAGTGATTTAGGGGTGCAATCCAGTCAAGTCGAGCTAATTTTGAGGAAAATTTTTGAGTTTGAGCTGGATGTTTGGAGCCCAAGCTGATGAGTATTCGGCTCTACACAACTTGGTCAACTTTGAATTTTCTACTTATATTTGGAATTGCAAGCTCGAACTCGCAACATAAAGAAGCAATATATATATATAATAAAAAAATATTAAATCTATATACCAACTCAAGAGCAGGCTTGAAATGGCTCAATACAGCTTGAATTTTCAACTTAGCTTTCAAACATTGAGATCTCAAACTCAAAATATAATAATAGGAAATATATATAAAACAAATAATATTAAATTTATATATCAGGTTGTAGGCGAGCTCAAAGTAGCAATCAAGCTTGAATGAGCTCCATTTGAGCTAGGCTCTGGAGCTAGTTCAATCTATTTGCATCCCTACTTATTTTGTATTGTTCATGTAGAATCTCGTTTTTAATTTTTGTGCAAAACTATCTGCAGTTGATTTCAGCAACTGATCGGCATAGACAATCTACTGACCATCCCATCAAATTCATATCAAGGAGGCAACCTAATATTCTAAAGTTCAAGATCAAACCAGGTAATTCAAATCTAAACTATGAGCTTCTATGCAGATTTCTGGTTGCTGTTTCTCCCTTTCCTTTTCCTTTATTTGAACTGAAAATGGTCGTTATAAACTCTGAAGGACCTGAAAGTGGGAATTCTGATACCCGGACTAAGAAGATCTCTTCATTTCTCTTCCATCCAATTTTGCCTCTAGCTATTTCAGTCCAGCAGACACTATTTTTGCAGCCAGCAGTTGTAAATATTCACTTCCGTAAATGATTTTTTTTTTTTTTAGTTCTCTTTCCCCATGCTATACAAGTTTTTATATTTTCAATTGGTAAAAGATGCTTATTAGTTTGAAATGGACTGAGAAGTTGTATATTTTCATGTATCTTTGTACAATAATGAGCACATTCATACTTGTATGATATTTTCTTTGTCGGAAGTTCGAGTTCAAATGTAAGATGAAGCAGAGTCTGAGGTTTCCAGGACTATGATGATTCATATATAACATTAAATTACAATATGAGCATTCTCATTTCAGGAGTATATTCAAAATTTTCGACGATTCATGTGCTGGCAAAATCTTAATGCTGTATAAACACAACTAATAGTAATATATCCCGCTCAAGTGTTAGTGGCGTATGAATAAAAATGTCAACATCGTTAATTAGAATAATTCACTAAAAATCAATCTTCACAGTTCGAAAAAGTCTCGAATCATTTGATTTTTTACTCAAGCATTGTTGTTCTTGAAGTAAAAGGTTACAATTAAACAATTTTCAAAAAGGATCTCGAGTTTAGTTTGGTACAACATCAAAAAAAATATAAAAATTTTATATCAAAATTAAATATGAATTTAATAATTTGATACTCAATGAACTCACATTTGAAGTTTCATAAACGTCAAATTCCTATATGATTTTTTGTTTTGATGCGACACATAAGATTGTTTTGTTATTTTTCATCAGTTTCTGGAATTGGTATTTCGACTTCTTAAAATTAAAGAAATCAATTGAAAGAGTCTCCATTTAGGTATTTATCCAATTTTCAATTTTCTTGTCATTGGATGGACTTATTTAATTGCCCTAAAGTATAGCCAAGATGACCTGAAGTTTGGACAATTTTGCCCCTTAACTTTTCTTTTTTTTTTTTTATCTCTTTTATTTTTATTTTAAGTGGGTTTTTATTTCAACTTGATTAAAAATGCAATAGGAACAAAACTGTTGTATTATTTACCTGTATTAAATCAACATAATACATTTTTTAGGTTTCGGTATTGTCAGTCAAAATAGAATCCAAGTACATCTGTAGATTAGCAAACTTTGCTGTCCACAATCTTGCCAAGTGGGCTGAATTTAAATAATGGTCTGTTTTTCCATTTATCTGGAGCAATTACCCGCTACTGTATTTCATGATGGGGGGGTTTTCCTCATCGAACCTTCTTTTACTTACATTAATTAATGAAAATAACTCAATTTAATTATAAACGAAAATAATAATAATAACGTAATACATTGAGTGCACGAACACCGAGACCATGGAAAGGATGATGAGGACTAAGGATTGGTAATGCTCCCTACTGTTGTTCCACTGCCTGAACAGAAGTTCTAAGTTCTGGATGTTTGTTCCAAAAATAAGATTTAATTTATCTAAATTTTTTTAGTTATTTTCAATTAAATTAATAATATGCCACATAAATTTCTTATTAGTATTTTCAAGAGCAGTGGTACAAAAATACTTGAAATTTACATATTTTCAATTTTTATCCAAACTTTCATGTTGGGTGAAATTGAAAGCATGGTTTTGGATTGGAGAGTTGGACATGCAAATATAATGGCATTGCACTGCCAACAAAAAGTATTTAATTTTGTGTTCAAGGAAAAAAAAAATGTTTCTAAGATAAAAATATATTTGGTAACAAAAGTAAAGCATCCTCCTCCTCCTCCTCCTTCTTTTTCATTTTTCTTACACAAAATTTTATAAAACAGAATTCTCAAAAATAATATAATTTTATTTTTTAAAAGAGTATTCAATGTGTGAAGCTCTGTGTCCCTGAAGCTTTTGATTTTTGCCATTTCTCAATGTTCTTTTATTAGAATGTTTTTCATGGATGCAGTCTCAAACGTGTGACATGTGGCTAAAGCAATCTCAAATGAGATTTAATTTATTAGAAATTTATAAATTTTTTCAATAAATTTAACAATAAAAATGAGAATATTGAATATTCAATGAAGGGAGAAGGATATACATTTATGTGGTTTGATCAACTTCGACATATTTACATCCAATAAGGATTTTGTTCTTTCATCACGAGACACCGATATAATTAGACGTTTAAATTTGATACTCAAATGCAAATAAAAAATTTATTCTATAATTTTTCACGAAATTATTAAAAAATAATCTTATTATTCCGAATTATTCTACTCGTAACTTAAAATAAAATTCTCTCAAGTCTCATAAATATAACCAAATAACAAGAATACACTATTACGTGTAAAAAAAAGGTAAATTATTGGATGATATATCCTCCTTCTTAAATTAGGAATTCTAGCTCTATAATATAAAATCAGGCAAAATCAAATATTTTAAAAACTAAAAATTCCAATGGAACTTCAATTCAAAGTAATCAGACCATATTGCAACAGTGATTTTATGAAAAATCATTTATATATATATATATATATATTTGACATTTAGTGAATTAAGAAAATGAACAATTTTGAGGTGGGAAATTTTGAACGGTCTCCAAGTCAACCTGGTCTCTGGATATTTTCTTTGCCATTTATCATTTTCTCCGAAAAGTTGCATATCTTCCATCAATCTTGAATCCCACTAAAACTTCAATTCTCCAACGGCTTGTTCGGTTATGTTTTTCTTGAATTATTTTTTAATAAAATAAAATCAAACATTTGAATTCATTTTTCCAAGCACATTCCAAAACACAGTCAAAAACGTTAACAATATATTCCTTTTCTCATTCTCAAAAACAGAAATAACTTTGGTCCTGAAATGGTTTCTTGAAGTATATAAATCTTTTGATAAGGATGACTTTGGTTAGTTGCTGGAGTGTATGGCATCGCAGGAACAAGTCTAAATATGAGGCAATTCTGGAGTCCTCTAGAGGCAGTTCAACATGCAAGGAATTTCTTCTGCTGTTTTCAGACAGCTATTTTCACTCCTAATGTGGCTATGTTACCATATAGATGTGAATCTAACTAGGGGTCAAAGTCAACAAGCTAGATCAGCTCGACCTGAAAAAGTTTGGTTCGAGCTCGAAATTATTTGAGTTTGAGAGCGTAGGACTGAACCAAGCTCGAGCTTTAATGTCATGACACAAAGGCTCACGAGCCGGCTTATGAGCCCTAATATTACTTTAAAATGATATATATATATATATATATATTAATATATAAAAATAATACTTCAAAAATTATGTGCCACATATTGAGATAATTTTCAAACTATAATTCATCTATTCACTAGTATTTACTTATTAAATAATAATTGATAAATATTAATTTATAATTTGCAAAATACTAAAAATAATAGCATGACATATTTGAAGAAAGATATAAATTTTCTATTCAACTAATTTTATGAAAATATGCATAATTATATAATAAAATTTCATTGTATAATATGTTATATATGATTAATGCATGTTTTTTTAAATATAATAATACAAGTATTAAATAGAAATTCATCATTATCTTAATAAATTCATTTTTATATTTTAACGTTCAAACTTCAAAAGTTAAAACAATAATATAAATTAAATTTATAAAAAAATTGATTGACTTTTAAAAAAATTAATGATGATGTTGTCGTATTTGCTAATAGATAGTGTTTCTTAATAGTTTCACGGGAAGTAGTAGGACTAAATTGAGCACGATGAGCTCGAGCTGAAACTCTACGTTGAATATGGAAAATGTCATATCAGCTCGAACTTGGCTTAAACTCGATTATGGCTTGACATCTTGTAAGCTCATTGAGCTCAAGTTTGAGTTTGATATTTATTAACGAGCTCAATTTTGAGCCTAAAATTTGAAACTCAGTGAGCTTGAGCTCGAGCTCATGTGTTTTACAAATGAGCCGAGTTTGAGCTTGAAATTTAAATTAAGTTTGACTCGAGCTTTACTCATTTACATCCCTAAATCTAACTGATCAGTGCTGTTGGAGGACCATAAAACTTCAATACTGCTATTTTCAAAGATGCTCATGCTATTGGGACTGGAGTTGTAGCTTGGGATCATAGAAGACAGCATTTAGCATGGATTTCTCGGCTCATTCCCAGCATGGTTGATGCGGAGGCTATTGAACTGTAGCTGTAAAGTGGCCTGTGAGCTGTGTGATGAATTCTCCTGGGCTAATATTTCGATTGGAGGAGATTGCATATTAGTCATTCGAGCTCTCCAGTGTGAAGATGTTAACTTGTCTTCGATCGGCCCTCCTATTTCATTAGAAAAAGTATATGCAGAGATTGTAATATCTGTTTCAAGCATGTTAGTTGTAGTGGAAATACGTGTGCTCATCACCTAGCCAAACCAGGCTCTTTCTCTTCAATGTTCTTATGTCTATAATTCAACTGTAATTAGTTATGCTTTGTCATTAGACTCGCAATCTATAAAATTTCATCTCTCTCTCAAAAAAAAAAAAAAAAAAAAAAAAAAAAAGAAATAACTGTTACATATATAAACATAAATATTTCTTCTCTTATTACGATTATACTCATAAAACTACTAATAAAAAACTATACATTCACTCTGAGAAAGTACTAATTTAATGTTTACATTATAAAATATTTTTTCTTAAACAAAGTCAGTACATTATTTTCTAAACTAATTCCAAAATAAAAACAAATATATGACATGCCGTGGTGCTGCACTCCCAAAGAAAATTCTTTGAGAATATTTTTCCAAAATAATTAAATCAAATACCAAACAAAACCCAAAAGTTATAGGACCGAATACCAATTTCTGAAGATTCTCTGGGTCAAAAATGAAAGACACATTTTAAGTTGGACTTGAATTTGTCAACGAAGTTTCATCAATTGCTGGCAGTTAATAGCTTAACCCATTATCGCGAAAGATAAAACTGGTGCTCCCAATGAACAATTATGTGGGACAAAGAAATTTCTATGAATCTTCTTCTTGACGCACTAGCCGGAGACTAAACCACCATCCTTTTCACACATACCCTTAACACCACCCCCACCCCCGGCTCCCAAGACGTCAGAAACTGAATAGCTAGTTCAAGAAAACCGATCACCACCCTTTCTTTATATATTTTGTTCAGGAAACTGTCCATCTCTGTTTAATAGTGTTTTCACATAGGATTAATAGTAGTATTTGTTAGTTTACAGTTTTAGAGATGGAGAAAAAGCGCCCTCCTCAAGGCAGCAGTCTTATTCGCATGATCAAGGTACTTTCTTGAAATTATTGATAAAGCATGGGAGTTGTTGATTATTAGATGAATTATGGTTGTTTTAGGGACAATTTGATGTGAAAAATGATGTGTTACGTAGGTAATAGATGACCCCATGTTTATCACTATTACTCTACACTATGCAAACAATCATGGGCTATCTTATAGTATATGGTGGTTATTAGATAATAACTGAGAGTGATTTATGATGAAATATGGAGGGTTTTTGATGCATGGCCAGTAGAATTAATATGCTGTAATCAAGGATGTATTTGCAAACGCATAGAGAAGGCAGTGTTTATTAGAGCTCTGAATTTTTCCCTTTTTATGGGGTTTGTAGAAAGCTGCTTGTTTAGATGGATCTTCACCAGATACTGGAAAAGGGAAGAGTAAATTTAAGTCCCCAGCATGTACTATTAAGGTGTCTCATGGTTTTCACTTGGTGGAAGGACAATCAGGTCATGACATGGAGGACTACCATGTTGCTGAGTACCGAAAAAAGAAGGGCCACGTACTTGGTTTGTTTGCAATTTTCGACGGCCATCTCGGTGATCGTGTCCCCAGTTATTTAAAGGACAATCTCTTCGACAACATACTTGAAGAGGTTTGTTTCAATCTGTCAATATGTTAATTTCTCTTCTTTTTTTTTTTTTATTTGTTATATTTGTTAATCATAAAATTCTTGCTATTATTAGCTCTTTCTGGCCTTTGATACAGTTTAGTAGAGCTTGTATTGGATGACTTTTTAACTTGTTCATATTTTTATATTTTGACTGTTGAAATCTGCTGGTTGGTTAGGGGAATGATGTTAAAGGCATAAATGCAAGGGACAGACTTGGTTCATTTGAAATCATGGTCGGAGTAAGGGATGGTAGAATCAAGGAGGCAGTAATTTTGGTGTCTGCATGGTGAAGAAATCATGCTTATGGTGTCTGCATGGACAATGCATAAACTATTAAGTGCAGTTATTTTGGTAGGGTATGTGAAATTAAAGACTGTAGATGGTGAGAAAATTGATGTTTGGTTAACGTAATTTTGAAAAGGCAAAACTGCTGCACAAGTGAGGAAGGACTGAGGAGTTGTAAAATTACATTAAGTGTTATTTGCTCAGTTAATCGCTTTGAGCTGTCTGTACATTACAGGAGAAACGAATTCAGATAAATTCATCCCCCTGACTGGGTAATTTTTGTTCTGAGTAAGTGACTAATTATATTGAAAGGACAATCTAGAAAATGTATTTACATGGTAATTAATGTCTGGCATGATAAGCAGATGGCAGAATAATGGGGTAAAGCTGATATGATCATTCCCAACCTGTTGTCAAAATTAATTTTTTGTTGACAGACCAGGAGCTAGTGCATCATCTCCAGACAATGATGAAGAAAAAACTATCTGAATAATGAGGCACTTTTGGAATTGCTTGACTTCTACTTTTCTTGAGATGCATGATTTCATTGGCTTCTGTAGTGAGGAAAAAAATGCAAGAAAATTAAAAAAGCATGTTTTGCAGCCATCTGAATAGCTGTTCTGTTTCTTTCCTGAAAGATGAGCCAAAAGTAGAGATGAAATATGTTACGAAGTTTAGAGTCTATATACTAAGGACCAGGAAATTCGTCTTGTAACATGCATGTAAGAGCCATAAAGCGGACCTCTACTCCTATAGCAGGAGGAACTTCTATTCTCTCTATGAATAACTTCATGGAACATTCTCATCATTGCCAAAAAAAAATTGAAAAATTCCCATAAAAAATATGCTGTTCACAACACTGCTGTCTTTATAGAGTTCTTTATACCATAAAGGATGCTTCAGGTGGAGCTTTATTAGATTATTGAGCTTCACATATTAATCTATGGGCCAAATAAGAAGGAAAAAGTTTCATTGAGAAGATTCACAAAGATGGTAACCAATGGCATATGCTCAAAAATTTTTAGAATCATATTCCGCCTAAATTGTCATGAAGACGACTCTATCTTTTAGTGGATGTTTCCTTTTGACACAACTGGCCAACTGAGGCTAGTTTTGAAATTAAATTAGGTAAGCATAGATGCTTTTCTCTCATGATTTATGTTAAAACTGGAGCAGCAATTTAAATGAAGTTATATGTGCTAGGGAGAATATCATCCATTGAATGTGTAGAATCCAATAACAATATGAGAGAACTCACCTGAGAGAGGCTTAGTTATGACATGTATACGTAGGCAGTTAAAAAGGACTAAGGTTGTTAATTGTGGTAAATACTATAATTCAGGATTTATGTCCAAGCAAGCTGGACAAATGCCGTATGCTATCAGTTTCAGTAATGATGAATGTCAATGTCATAATTGAGTGTCAATTGCTTCATGCGCCAATTACATTCATGAAAACTGAGGCTATAGATACATGCAGTGATTTCATAAATAAGTAAACCTTATTGTATTACTCCTAACTGATGATGCCATTGATACAAACTTGTAAAATATGAATATTGTTAGTGTTAACCTTAAGTGTAGGAATGAGATGAGCCAAAATTGATTGTTAAAATTATCATATAATCCTCTTTTCAAGCTGGTTAATTTTGGTTCATTTTCACATTATTTTTGCTGCTAGGGGTGTAAACAGATATTAAACGGATTGAATACACTGTTTTTATATTCGTATCCGTTTAACTTTTCAAATATTCGGATACGAATACGGATTTGGCGGATATTAAAAAATGATATCTGAAATCGTATCCGTCGGATATCAGTCAAATTCGGATATATCTGTATTCGATTATAATTATTTAGATTTATTTATATTTTATTAAACTTATCCGTATTCGAATTATTTTTTTATATCCATATTCGATAATAATTATTTAAATGCCTATTTATAGATCTCCAAATACATAAATCTATGAATTTATAACAAGAATATATTTTAATTAATAGAAGAAACTATATAATTTCATTAAAAAGAAAGCAATCAAACAAATAATGTAATTTCCAATTAATAATTAACTTTATAATTGATTATGAATACTTATTTATAATAATAATGGCATTTAAATATATTAATTATAAAGTCAACCAACAATAATTGCGTTGATTAACTTTATTCTTCATTTTTTTCTCTATATTACAATAATTTTTTAAATTTATTCTTTTTCCTTCCCAATTCTTCAATTATAATTTATACACACATATATGAATTATGAGATTTTTATTAAAAAATATAAAAATATATTATTTAATAAATATGCATTCGGATCAAATATTAAACGAATCGGATACGTATTTACCATATCCGTATCCATTTATAATCAAATATTTACTAATCGGATACAGATAATATCCATTTTAAACGAATGCGGATAAATTTTGTATAAACGGATATGAATGTGAACGGTAAATAAATTTTCAAATATCCATTTACAGCCTTATTTGCTGCAAGACCTTGCAAGGGAGAGGCATACCTTGCAAGACAAGAAAGGCTATTGATATTGTGATGTTTAAATCTTCTTGCTGAAGTGCATAGTTTTATGCATCTATTCTCCATCCTGTTATGTGAGATAATTTCTTACTCATAAAGCTTTACTAACTCTGGTTACATGTGTGGTAATCCAACTTATTCCCCATTGTGCTACTGCTATCCATTTGCTAGAAATTTGTAGAAGAGCAGAGGTTTGCATGGAAACTCATCCCACATTTGTCTCATTTCTCTGCTACTTATCACTGATAACCCATTTCTATGTCACTTGTCCAGTCTAACTTTTGGGAGGACCCTGAGACTGCTATTAAAAATTCATATAGTGCAACTGACAAACTTATACTGGAGAACTCCATGCAATTTGGACCTGGTGGCTCAACTGCAGTAACTGCAATTGTTATTGATGGAAAAGATCTATGGGTAGCGAACATTGGTGATTCCCGGGCTGTCGTCTGCAGAGATGAGACTGCTGATCAACTTACTGTGGACCACGAGCCACATAGTGAGAGGCGAAGGATTGAGAAGCGGGGCGGTTTTGTGACGACTCTCCCGGGTAAATGTTTATCCCTGCCAATAAACTGTTCCGATTCCTTCAATGATTGATTTTTGAATCACAGTAATATGTTTTGAGGGTTTTTCACCTGATGCCTCCAGCATGAAAAGTTAGACTTGCATTTCAGGAGATGTGCCTCGCGTTAATGGCCAACTAGCTGTTGCACGTGCATTTGGAGATGAAAACCTTAAAGCACATTTGAGTTCAGAGCCTGATGTACGTCACATACACATTGACTCAAGTATACAATTTGTCATATTGGCAAGTGATGGCTTGTGGAAGGTTAGTTTACGTCATTATTGTTGAAAATCTATTCCTCTTTTGTTGCAAACTCTGATTAGCTGCTTTATGTGTTAAACACCCTGAAACAGATGAAATGTTTACTCATTTGGAGCAATGTGGATATTAGATCCTTCCTGTCTCTCTTTTATAAATCTAAATACATCAGGGGATTCATTGCATGATAATATTATGTAGTGTCATACTTTGTTCTAGTAGTGAGATTTGGCTGGATGAGATGCAAAGGCTTGTAGAGTGAAAATTGAGTCTTGCATGCTTTGGAAAGATTAACTCTATGTTGGATTCAAAGGCAGGTATGGTTATGAGCACAAAATGGGTTGCTGCCCAAGAGTTCTTGCATGCCTTCAGCCTTGAAATAGCCTTCAATTTTTGAAGTGTAATGCTATGAGCTGAATTTGTGTGATCTAAATTCTTGCAGTCACTCTTGTGATAATCAATTTATGTATGCCACAGTATCAACATAGTGACCATGAGCGTTTTGAGCACTTGCAAAAGTTCAGTATTTGGAAGAAGTCTCTTGTGTCCATCATAATGTCAAATAGTAGAAACTATCCTCATTGCCAGAACCAGTAATAGTTCTTTTTTGACTATCTGAGGAATTCCTACTTTCTGCAATATAATTTTTCCATTCGAATGACCAACTTCTCCTTCATCACATAAATATCTTGTTTGAAGAAAGTGTAATAGCAAGCAAAATGAGATAACATGCATTCTTTTGTGTTTTCTTGGTTACACTTACAAGCGTACATCAAGTCATCTTTTTTTTTTCCTAAGAATTCTAGTTTTCACGCCAAAGGATCTTGATAAACGTGAAGGATCCTTAGGCTCATGATTAAAAGAAATTACAAAATTGCTCCCAACAATGATCTCTGCACTGTAGCTTTTGTTTGAGCAACTTCAATGGGGCAGGTGATGAGTAACCAAGAGGCAGTTGATATGGTAAGACCCATCAAGGATCCTCAAGCAGCAGCCAAGCGTTTAACCACGGAGGCTCTGACAAGAAAAAGTAAAGATGATATATCATGTATTGTGATACGATTTGGATGATGTCCTGGAAATTAGTTACAACAAAATGGCACCAACTGTTACAAAGTATTTCTGAATATGTCTTGCTTTGTTTGTAGCTCTTGCTTATTTCAATTTGGTTTGCTGGAAAGAGAGAAATGTAATCCTGCTGCTTCAAATAGTAAACTGCTGGAACAAAGGAAAGCAGCTAGCTTTGGCTTTTTTCTTTGTCCGTCTTTTCTTGAAAAGTTATTGGGAGTAGAGGTTTACAGTGTGCTGTTGTTGGACAGGCAAAAACTCGTGTGCATATAGTTTTGTTTTTAGTTAGAGATGTGAATGGTGGCATGTTTGTGCCCGACTTGGGACAAAAGATTTGCCTCTTTTGTTTTATGTATAAATATAGAAATAATTCGAATAGGGAAACTCAGTTCATCTATACATCGTATGAGTATACCTCATTTGGGCATTTTTTATGATTACAGCTCAGTTGGTTGTAATCTATCAAAATGCTGCAATTAAATTGATTTTCCATTTCAAATTGTATTCCATCTTCTATTCTATTTTATAACATATGCCGTATATATTAAATATTTCTCTAATGAGCAATCAGTTGTGGTCACGTACACCTGATATACATCCCTAAAGTGGGATAGAAAATGAAGTCCCAGCTGAATAAAAGATTCAAAATGCTTCCATTTGTGTTGCAGCACAAGCCACTATTAACACATAATTTTCTGTTTCTTGTACTATACACTGCTTTTGTTTACTTCTTCTTGGAATGGAGGCAGAAAGTTTTTCCATTTTGTAAAAGTTATAGGGAAGATATGATTTCTTATCCTAGCTTCTACCTGAAACTGGGGGAGTTTGAATAGCTGAATGGAAATGTGTTGGATCGTATAAAGAAATACTTGCAGTCGTAAAACACTTGAAATGGATGCCTCATGAGATGGCCTGAGTTTGGTGAGATCTTGAAACATTAGTGACAGAAAGATTATATGATCAAAGTACATATTTCATATGGCTAAAGAATATAAATTTGGAATGTTACACAATAAATACTTGTATAAAAATGAACAATTAATGCTTGTTAATCCCCTGATCCCACCCATCTCTTGCACATGTAGTGTAATTATAAGATCTTAAATACACTGGATTATAAGGAAAAATCAAGAAAGTAGCCCAAAAAATTATTAATTTAAAGAAGAAACTAGGACTATACTAACTAACTGTTGCTTGTAGCAGCAGCCCCTCAAAATGAAACCACAAATCATCACAAGAAAGACCACCTTCGCTGTGTTTTCTCCTCTATAAATTTTGAAGATTTTGATAGCAGTGCAAGTATGAAGGGGATTACGCATTGCGTGGTAGCATTAAGAGTGATCAGTAGTAAGGAATGACGGGGGGTGGTGGAGATGCGTAGGAAACTCCTATTATTGGTGGCAGCGGCATGTTTTCTGGGGGAGGTGGTTGTAATGAATGCTTGTGCGGAGGTGGTGGTGGAGATGAATGTTTGTAAGGTGGAGGGAGAGGCGGTGGCGATGAACATTCGGAAGGAGGTGGAGGTGATGATGGAGGCGGCGGCGGCAATGAATATACGTGTGGAGGTGGTGGGTGCGAGGGTGAGGGTGGCGGCGGTGAAGGTGGGGGAGGCGATGAATATATGTGAGGTGGTGGTGAGGGATAGACATAGGGCGGTGGTGGGGATGGTGAAGGTGGTGGTGGTGGCAGTGGAGGTGGTGAATGTAGTCGAGGAGGTGGAGATTTATAGTGTGCGGTCGGAGACGACTTATGTTGAGGTGGCGGCGGCGGCAACACTTGTTCATGAGTTGGTGGTGGAGGCGGAGGCGGTGGAAGGCGAGTTACTGGAGAGACTTTCTCAGTAGGTGGTGGTGGCGGCGGCAACGGCGGAGACTTGGTTTGAGGGCGAGAGGGAGGTGGAGGGCGTGATCTAAAAGTCGGCGAAGATTTCGACGACGGAGGCGGAGGTGAAGAAGGCTTGGTAGATGGCCTCGGCCTCCGTGTAGGCTTTGGCCGCCGCGTCCTACTCGGAGACGGACTAAAGATTCCAGCGCCACCACACCTAGACTTGCTACAATCAAACGGCTTAGCAGCATCAGAAGAGCACTCTTTGGCCGACCTCTGATCCCTCTTATTCGGAATACAATTCTCCCGCCCGTCGTAAACGGTCTGCCCACCAAATCTACCGCACTGCGGCGCCTCCCTTGTGAAGTAATTATAAGAGTAAGTAAAGTTCTGCAGCCGCGGCAGCTGGCAAATGCTGGCTGGCACCTCCCCGGTAAGGCGGTTATGCGCCACATCCAGCTGCTCCAAGCTCCTCATGCGGCTGATCTCCGCCGGCAATGGTCCCTGCAGATTATTAAAGCTCACATCAAACACCGTCAGCTTTCTCAGCATCCCAATCTGCGGCGGCAAGCACCCCGTCAGATTATCATTCAACAAAATCAGCTCGTTCAGAGTTTTGCCCATCTTCCCAATGCTGCCCGGAATGCAGCCTCCGAGATTGTTATTAGCCAACACAAGTACGGAAACTGGGGAGTTTCCAAGATTCTCCGCTAAGCCAAACTGGAACCTGTTGTCGTTCAAGAAAATGGCATCCAAATCTTTATCGAAAATCTTGGATGGAACTGCTCCCTCGAATTCATTGAACCGGAGGTCCAAGAATTTTAAAGACGGCAACGAGAGGACCACCTTAGGGAACCCCCCAACAAACCGGTTGTTGCTTAGATCCAGCTCGAAAAGAAGCTTCAATTTCTTGAAGCTCTCTGGGACAACACCACAGAACCTGTTGGAGTTAATGTGGAAGAGAGCTAGATCAGTAAGGAGGCCGAGCTCATCCGGCAGGTACCCGGCGATATCAGCGTGGTTGAGGTCAATGCCGGCCACCACCCTGACGGAGGCGTTGGAAGGAGAGGCGGCGCAGAAGACTCCAACGTAGGAGCAGACATCTGGGCCCGTCCAGTTCGCCGTGAAGTTAAACGGATCGGAGAAAATGGCTTGTTTCCAAGCTTGTAAGGCAATGTACGCTTGGCGGAGGCTCGGGTTCTCAAAATTGAACTTCTTGGCATCGTCTTCAATGTCTTGTAAATCAATGTCGTGCTCTTCGGCCGCAGCTTCGGGGATCTGGGAGGCCAAGATGGAGAGAATGATGGCCATGAAGAGCAAGATTGAGGGGCGGCGGGGGCGCCGCGACGGTGGCGGCATTGTGCTTGTGGTGGTGGTGGATGAGGAAGTCATGAGAGGAAAGAATGGAGAATTGAACACATTCAGGAGAAAGAGAGAATGGAAATTAAAAGGGAGCAGAGAGGAGTGGTTCCAGCTGCCAAAATAATATGCTTATGTCCCTTCTTATCATGTCAGTGTGATCAATTAATAGCTACTGGCTAGTTGGCTAAATTTATTTCCCCCCCATAGTTTATTTTTGAAATAATCATATCTTATTCAATTATTTATTTGCTAATCTTGGGAGGGATGGTTTATTGGTGGTACATCAATGCGTGTAATGGGAGACCACGAAGTGGATTCGTGCCATCAATTTCATAAAAATATTTGGCATATTAGTTTAGAAATTTGAAAAAGAGAGAGAGAGAGAGAGAAGAATAAATATATCTCTTACATGCACCGTGCCAGTTGGGTCTTGCCATTTCTTAATATTCAAATAAACCAAAGAGAAACAAGAAAAAATTGAAGCACCGTCCTGTGACCTTTAACAGTGAATTTAAAAAGCCAATATAAGTCTATTTTCTGCCCAATAAAATCTCATTCAAACATAAAACAAATTGAGATATATGTTTGGTCTATTATGAGATAATGTAATTAATTATTTTTTTGAAAAAATAAAAATTTATTTTAGGAGAAACAACTATGACAGGGCAGCACGTTGCAGGTGGGAGAACGATCTCGAAGTTTGTTAGTGAGTGAAAGATGAATTAATGAAATGGAATTAATTAATCAATTAGTTAATAATGAATATTGAAGGGAAGAGGGTAGGGAAAAGAGACCGTTTCTTAGTTTAGGGACAGCTATTATTATTGATTGATTTCATTCCCTGCGCGTTTTTGCTGTTCAAACTTTTGGTCATCCACGTCTCCCTCCATCTACCATCATTAGCTGGCCAACATATGTAATATATTCCCCCCATCAAATTTTATTCCTCTTTTAGTTGGTCACCATTTTTTCGCAAAAATTCCACCTATTCTTTTTGATGATATTAGTGTTGTCGTGCATAATATTGAAGGAGTTGAGGATCTTAACATAATTTATAGGTTATTTTTCTTCTAAGTACTTTTTTAAAATAAAATTCTCTATTATGAATGACAATAGATGTAGGTAGAACCCATGTTCACACGTATAGAATAGATTTTGAAATTATAAATAAAACTTAAGATCGATCTTGAGTTTTAACTTCTAGATTAGAACCCAATGTATAACAATAGTTTGTACATGTAAATGTCTATTTTTATATTTGAAATCAAAGTAACAAGAGCCTCAGTAATTTATAAGTATTTTTAAAATTAAAATATGCATATATAAATTTTTTAAATAATTAATATATTATAAATAGGATTATTTTCTCGTATTCAATAAGTTATTCTTTTACTTTTTGAAATAAATATTTTAATTTTTTAAACTTACAAAACATGTTTAGCAAGCCAATTAAAGTCTCGGATTCCAGGCAAAGTGACGTAAAATTTTTGTTAAAACGATGTCGAGCTCCATTGCCGTCTCTATTTCTATAAAGAGATGCTGACAAAATAATATTTTAATAAAACAAAATTATCATATTTTAAAACGAATTATCATCACTATTCTGTCTTCTATTTTTATTTTTATTTTTTTAGAAGAAAACTTGAAAAGCACAATACAAGAATGCTTAACTTACTATTAAACTAGTGGTGACTTTGTTTGCATGCCTAGCTAGTAGCTGCTAATGGCTTCTCACCGTGTTATGTGTTAAAATCTCCCTTCGCAGGAGCCATCATCGCCAAAATTTAAGATGATTTCCCCTTTTAAAACAAGCAACCATTATGGCTCATTCAAAGAATTATTGAGGAGTACAGCTGAGGGTTACGCAGCTTATGAATGCAGGCATCAAGCGTTGCTCCAATGCACACAAAAGATCACATCCATCCACGCATTTCTAAGAGTTTCTTTTCAAAAGCTTTAAGCAATATATATATATATATATATGTGTGTGTGTGTGCGCGCGTGCGCGCGCGTTATTCTATTTATTTTTAATTTATTATTCTTTTTATGTCTTAAAATAAGTTTCAATTTCTTAATGATTTTTTATTTCAAAATTACAATCTTAATCAAATACAAAATCATAAAAAGGCCAAACTAGATAGTCTTGTTACATCTTTCAACATTTAACATTTAACTATTACTTTTAAAATTTTATGTATGTTGCATCGTTTTCATATACAAATATAAGGTTCATAGTTCAAATTTCAATAAATTTCTCTATAAAAAAAATCAATAATTTTTTTATGTACGTGCATGTGTAAATAAAAAAAATTATTATTTCTAAAAATTATAAAATATCGATACATTCACACCAAATTTATTTCCATTAAAACTCCATATCATATTAAAATGGACCCATAATTTAGGGAATACTAAATTTGGAAGCCTCCAATTGCATGCAAATTATGTATCTTTACAACAGAAAAAGTGTCATACTAAGAAAGGGTTAAAAGTGAGCACTGATATGCAGTAGATATATAATATCTATTGGTTACAGAATCTGATTGAAGATCTTGGAGTTAACCCTACCTACTTATGTGATA
>JACGDI010005690.1:272505-327868 GCA_014898725.1 Jacaranda copaia
CAGCCCGAAATAAGGAAATAAATGAAGAATGGGGACCTCTTCTGAACCAAATTAATTATTTTTCGGACATATAAAAGTTGTACATTTGTTGGTTGTTTTGGCAGAGGAAAAGACGTCCCACAATAACAATGTCCGCACGTTGTTTCAAGAACTTTTCAGTTCCAATTTCTCTTATTCTTCAATTTTCACTGTCCCACCCTATTTTTAAACCGCGTTCTTTTTTTTTTTTTTTTTTTTTGGGAAGTTATGGAACTTTGGATTTTTCCTCGATTTAATATTAGTGGAACGTCTAGTATTATGTCTGTATTTATTTTTTTCTAAAAAGGTGAATTTGATAAGATATGTTTCCAAAATTTTAAAAATTAAAGATTTTGTAGAATTATATGTAAATATAGAAAATTATATTTAATGTAATGAATTAAAAAATTTAACTAGTTAAGTTGACTCGATTTGTTAATTTTGTATCACTTTTTGAGGTATAATAAAAGTGTTTTGTTAATGGTTAGAAATCAAAACTTCTAAAGATTGGATGCATGTAAAGTGTAAACTCAAAATGGAGATGAAAAGACGTGCTGATTTTCAAAATGTTTTTACAAAATAGCCAAACAAAGATTTTCTGTTATTTTTAAAGGGTTGAAATAAAAAAAATAAAAAAAAAACAATTTTTTGTTCTTCTTTTGTTCATTTGAAGACAATTTATGAGGATTGAGGGCATCATTTTCAGTTTAAAATATCTAATCGGTGTTTGCTTTTAAGTTTTAACAATTTAAAATATCCATCAATTTTTATTCAATGATTGGGAGTATTACATATATAGATAACATAGGCGACATTTTATATATTTTTTTAATTTTCATAATATATTATAATTAATCACCGCTCATCTCTCTCTCTCTCTCTCTCTCTCTCTCATTCATTTTGGAGCCACGTTCTACCGGCGACCAAAAGGTTTCTTCCATCACTTGGTTTTCTATTTTTGATAAATTATCAATTTTTATTTTAAAATTATGGAATTCTAAATAGATTATAAATACTAAATAAAAAATATAATATAATCATAAAGTCATATATGAGTGTGTGTGTGTGTGTGTGTGCATCTCCAAACAAATAAAGAAAAGTGAGATCTATTAGGTTGTGTTTGAATTTCATGAAGGATTTTAAGTTAAGAGTTTTAATTAATTTAGTATTAGAAAGATTTTAATGCTTGTAAAAAATAGTTCAAAATATTTGTTACAAGTTTAAAGTGCAGAATGGCTTAAATATATATATATATATATATATATTGATAAGAAAGTCTCAAATAGAACAACTGTTTTAATATTCTTTTAAAAGAAAAAGTCAATTATTTACGACATAAAATGCAAATTTGGTTGTACATGGCAAGTGTTGAAGGCATTTGGTTAACAAATTGGACAAATCATAAAACATCAAGAATTGCTGATTCTAATTTTTTATAAAGAAAATGGAAGCAGAGTATTTTTATTCAACACTTTATTTTAATTTTATATAAATATTTACATCTTAACATAATAAGTAAACAAACTGATTTGTTTATTTAGCCTCGCGTTAGCTATTGCCAAGTACGATCTCCACAATACCATGAATGTCAAAGCACCAAATGCCAATTCTCATACACAAACCTTTCTAATGCACACTATTTCAAAAACTAAATTTTAAGATTTAATATCATTCTAATAAGTAAAATTTACTTATTCTTATCTTTATCATTTTTAGAATTATAACCTATTAACATGCATGTTTCATAGATTATGTCTCATAAAGCAACAATATGACAAAAATATGAAAATGTCTCCGTGAGTTCCATTTCATAACATCATCAATATTCTATATATTTACATAATTTTTACAAATAATTTCTAGTACCTACAAAATAACTTTATTTTGTTTAATGAGTAATTCATAAAAATAGTTATCTCAAAATACTAAAAAATATTCCTCAAATAGGCTTCACAATTTTAACCCACTCCGCCTCGTATGGGCCGGTCAAAACCCCTTCCACAAGAGACAAATTTTGAGGTAATTTTATATCGGTATTAAGAGTTAATTTTTCAAATGTTTTCAAATTTATTATCACTAAAATGCCTGCACAAGTATATATATATATATATATATATATATATATGAAGTTTGAAGTTCAACGAGTCATTGATCTGCGTGTGTATGTAAATATAATAAAAGAAATTGTTTGTCCAACGCTCCACGTTAAAATTAGGAAAAAAATGTCTAAGAATATTAAAAATGAGGGGGGAAAAACAACAAATTTTGTCTCTCCTTAATAATGAAAATTTTGAAGATTGTTTACATAGATTGAAGATTTAGACAGTAGCAAACACGTGAATGTAACTTGTTCTACAGATCTGCCTTACTGTTTCAAATGTTAAGATTCAATGTCGATGTATACATATAATTCAAAACATATTGCATTATCAAGACTCCCCTACCCTATCAAGATTATTCCTTAACTAAACAAAAATTAAAGTTACTCGAATTCCACAAAACATCTCTTTTTAATGCTTCCATTTAAACCCAAAGAAACTTTGCAGAAAAGAAAAAAGAAAAAGTAAGAAAATGTTGCGATCCACCAAATTAAATCAATTAGGACAAATATGCTATGGAATAAGCTATTACACGTCAGTTTAATTGAAATGAAAAGGAATTGAACTGAAAAAGTTTTAAATGAAATATAATTGAAAAATGAACATACAAGAAAGAAGCGGATGACTATAAAAGAGAAGTTATTTTTAGATCGTCACAGGGATTACTAGCTATTTACATTAATGATTTAAGGAAAATAATTATTTGACAAGTTTATTATTACATGTTTGATGCACACACATACAACATAGTATAAGAGTTATAAATTATTGTTGAGTTGGACGATGATGGGAAATGGTATTCACCAACTTCGGCGATAATTATGGTGGGGTCTAATTTTTGCTGTGCTCTGTGTGTGTGTGTGTGTGTGTGTGTGTGTGTGTATTATAATCGGGAGATTTTAATTAGTGAAAAGCTACACGGGAACATATATATATATATATATATATATATATAGAAATCAATCTGTGGCAGAATAGTGAAAGAAGAAGTAATCCACGTCATGATCTGTGTAAAAGAGATGAAACATTGGTTCACTTTGTTTCAAATATCATAACATTACATGACGTGAACAACATAAAACATACCATGTTGTTCACTCAGCAGTGCACGAATTTATGCACAAATTCATGAAATTTATATCAAAACCTCATTTAAATGAAAATTTGTGCTTTCTATAATTTGACGAAGATGCAATAACTTGATCCTCGTTTGTAGGAGTTTGTGTGAAGCAATAGAGATCAAACGAATTCAGCAGCCATCGAGACTGAAACTAGACATTCTCAGATTCCTTCCTAGTCTCCAGATATCTGCAGGCTTAAGCGTACTTTTGGACGATATACATATAAGGAAGATTACATACTGGAATCTGCACAGGGGATCATCATGCTGGCAGAAAGTCCACATCCAGTAACAATCTACAATCCAATCTTTGAGAAAGTTTGGAAGTATCATCTTTTGGACAGGTTCCATCTAATCATCAATTCTAGTGAATATAAATATCTGGAGGAGCATCTTCAGGGATCTGAAATATCCAATGCGAATGTATATTAGATTCAGTTTGATTAAAGCATATACCGATTATGGGCACTATAAATCATGTCTAAGTACAAATCCCCAATGCAGTAGTCATCTGGGTGAGGCCACTCCTTCCTAGAGCATGGAAACCTAAAATACGCATATAACTTATGTCAATAATAAAATATAACTGTTCACCTCTCCAGCATTCCATTTCCATTCAGCCTTTGTCCAAATGCTATCATCTACATTTGTGTTCTCCTTTGGCATGTTATCACTGCACAAGAAATGAAAGCAGTTAATAAGCACATGGAAACTAGTCTCTGGAAAACTAAACTATTTTTGGAACACACATATATTAGATATCAGATGCAAATTTATTCTTGCAACAAAAGGTGGACACAAAAGCATTTAAAGAATATTGAAATGAAAAAATTTGCAGGAAACTATATTGCATCCAAATTCAGTTGACGCAGGGACAAGCTGAGATTGCAGTACTTTGATAGTGGTTGGTCCATTCACGATAATTAGGCTTTTGACCAAAAAGAGAAGCGTGTTTAATTTTGAAAAAAATGGTGGGAGAACTTACACCAACTGAATGCCGACGCTTGACTGTCCAATAGCACTTGAAGCTGAATTGGATCCATTGGGCACAAAGCCAAACAGTTTATCAGAAGCATTTCCTGTCTGTGATGAGGTAGCTAAAGTTGAAAAAGGATTCTTAGGAGCACTTGTGTTGTTGCTGGGGTTTGCTGAACCAAAGGAAAAGGAACTTTGAACTGATTGTTGAGGAAGTTGGCTAGCAAAGATGCCTGTTACATAGAAAGTGGCAGATAAATGCATGGCTGAGTACATTACTTCAGTAGCATAAAATAGCTCCAAATGGTACCTGAAGTGTTGAAAGGTGAATTGTTCATCTGAAACATGCTAGATGGCTGACCATTGTTCAGGAAGGCACTTGATTGACCGAAAGAATAATTAGGCCCAGCAGCAGACCTAGAGGCAGCATATTTAATAATAATAACAAAGAAGAAGAAGAAGAAGAAGAAGAACTAAGCAAAACAGAGGTGAGTAAATGGATAATGTAAAATAGCAAATGAGACAGTAGTTCCTTTATTTCTGACCCTGTATTTAGTGATGCATTCAATTGACCAAAACTTGACGCTGGAGGAGGAAAACCACTGCTGATAACAGAAGCATTTGAACTTCCTCCACCAAAAGGATTTTGAGTGCTAGGAGCAGCAACTGAGGAAGCTGTGTAAGGATTCTGTACAAGGTTCTGAAATTCAACTAACTTGGAATTCAGCAAACTCCTCTCTCTGTCAATCTGAATAAGAACCAATAGTTGCTAAGGAAAAAACATCATCCGATTCTCAATGTGCAAGGAAGAAAAGAAAGCTAACACAAGCATGATAAGATCCCAAGACAGGAAATTCACCAAAAGAATTTGGGCATGCCAGCAAAAACTATCAATAGCTTAATTTCTACGCTTAGAAAGCCTTTAACATAAAGCCAAAATGAAAAAAAACTGAAATAGAATATAAAATTCGAAAATGCTCTTAGCTTCTTGTAATGAAAAGCTGATTTCTAAATCCTCTTTTTACAACCCCCATCAAACTGAAAAGCATGTGGAATTGTACACTGGAAGGGAAGTTTTGGAAATGGAGTACAATAACTGAGGTAAAATTGTCTTTAATTGGATGAGAAGTGAACTTATAATGATGTGTTTCATAATGTGTCTGAGATCGGCTACTTAGACCTTCCTTTCCAACTTTAACTTTTTCTCTCAGATTCAACCAGAAAATTATATTGGAACGGAGAGGATAAACCTTTTCCTGTTAGGAAACCCAACTTGACGCAAAGATGACTTATTTCTTTGAAGGCTTTCACTGAGAAAGTTGCTTCCATAAAGATTTTCACCCATTTGAAAAGTCCAATTAGAAAATTATATTAAAATGGAAAGGGAAAACTTTTTCCTGTCTGGAAACCTAACTCGACATGAACAAAGTCAGTGACTTATTTCTTGGAAGGGTTTCACTAAGAAAGTCGCTTGTGTATTTACTGAGAAGATTACTTGTATTGCTTTATAGTTTCTTATTCATACTTTGAGAACCTTGTTTAATGCCAGCCTTTAGCTGATACTACTAATACCCCCAAGAGGAAAGCTATCCACTAGACACAAAATGACAAGTCAGCAACTGCAAATTCTCTTACAATGAACTGCAAGCTCTTTCCTTGCTTGGCATCATCATATGCTGAGGCACGCAACTCTTCGAAGCTGATGTCACCAACAATGTCACAGGGACCACTGCAGATGAAGATGCATTTAGTCATCAAAAATACAATGAGGAAAAGTTGTAACTTGAAGCTGAAGGAAGCAAACACAAGGAAATAATAGATTGCAAGTTGAAATATAAGATAAAATTCCAAACTAATATCCAAGGGAGTTAGATTTTCTTTCCTCTGCTGAGAATAATAATTTATCTAAACAAAGTTGCTGGAACATTGGTATCTATTGTGACTACAAGTTAATGCATGAGGTAAAATGAAGTTTGCCATACTTTCCATTGTGAGCATAACAAGTAAGCTTCCACTGTGGCTTCTCATTTTCCAGATCTTCTGATATTATGCGTTTGCAGGACTCAGGATCCGTGCACCTTTTCACACATCAAGACCATATCTGTCAATCCCACTTAAGTATATATGAAAGAGAAATAAATAGCCTCAAAAAACATAAAACAGAAGAGATTCACTCACTTATGATTAGCAGCTGGTGGCTGATTGTTAGATTGCTGTGAAGCAGAGGCACTACTGTTATTTATTGGGGAGAAACGAGTCCACTTATTCTCAAAAGGCTGGAGCCAGAAAAATCAAGAAAACCAACGACTTTGAGCATACACAAATATAATATCAACCAAAATTTCTTTGTATTTACAGATAATAACCTGCCACAAGATAGCATGCATCTGGAAGAGCACAAGAACAAGAAGAAGATGGAATCAAGCAGGAAAAGAACCTTGAATTGATTTGGTTTGGATCCAAAATCATTGCCCCCTCTTAACTGAGTATTGTTTGGAACGCCAAAACCAAAAGGGTTTGGTGTCTGTCGTGGCTGATTTGTGTGCTGAAATGGAGTGCCAGTTTGCACGCCAAATCCAAAAGGATTGGTTTTTGATTGTTGTGGTGTGGCATGAAGAAACTTACAGCGATCACCATATTGACAACTGGAAGAAACTAGCCAAGTATTAGATGTTGCACTCAACAACTGCAGTAAATAGACTTATGAAGTCCTCGTAAACTAGTCTCCAAAACATACCATATATATTATGTAAAATATCTAAGTATCTGATGGTAAAAACAGAGATAAAGAGACAAATATTTGACCGACTACCAAAAGAAATGAGCTATTATGCTGCATTAATTCAAAAAGGAGCGCGTTTAAGTACTAAACTGCCACTTTTCTACAATCTCTGATTGGTGACAATCTGTACTGGGGTTAAATAGTTGGCTAGTTGACATTAGGCGTAAAAGGTTCTAAGATTCTCCCTTTATTTTAAAACTTTTTACTTCACAAACGATGTTGCTGCCGTTTTCTCTGGGTCCCTACCTTTTGATCTACCAAATAGAACATTCTTGGTCCCAAGCCAGTGCTTCTTTGCAGTATGAAGCAATACGTTTTATTTAAGAGGTTTTCGAATCTTACTACATCAATATAAACTCATAAAAATTACAAGTTCTTCATGGGTGTAAAACCCCCTTCCATCCACTTTCTTCATTCTTCAACAATAATGGCAAGGAACAATCAATAATCAATCTTTCTCTAATCGCACATAATCATCAATTTCCTACTGATTAATCTCCAAACAAAGGAAATACAGAAAATTACAATCCAATCCATAGCTCAGTGAAAGTATAACTAGGCTATAATCAAGAAGCGGGTGATAAAGACAGTGAAAATCAGCTTTAAATCTTTTTTGAAGCACAATTCAATGAAAAAACCGACGAAAATCTTGAATCCGGGAATAAGAGGACAATTTAATCAAATTCACTCCAAAAATCCGTAAACAATAGAAAAAATAAAAAGGTCTGAGGGAAGATTAGTAAGATAACTGCATACCTGCCACGCTGAAAATTTCTGCAGAGTTCTTTTCTTGGGGGCATGGGTTTAGGGTTTTAGCAGTATACTAAAGTCAAATCCAAGGAATGTCCATGCGTATGCAGCTTGGGAGGTAATATTGAAACCTGGGAGACAGAGTTGTGAAGAATCAGCGACGGCATAATTAAATAATTGTCTACTGCTGTCTTTTCTTTCTTTTTTCTTTCCTTCTTTTTTTTTTTGTTTTTAAATGATACCTTGTATTTAAAATAGCTTAATTATGCTTAGATTGCCCATAAAATAGTTAAAGTTACTGACTTTTTTTCTTTTATTTTTATAATTATAGAAACTTTTCTATTATGTCTATTCATTTATCAAATTTTTCTATCACTCATTTTTGAATGAAAAATAAAGTTTTATTTTATTTTATTTTTATTATATAGGTCTGGTTTCTACTTCTAAGAAATGTATCAATAAAATAATTTAATCATATAAATAAGAATACTTTTTATTAATTACACATAATTTAGGCACTTATTATACTATATATATATATACAAAATATCATGGTGGTTATTGATATATTTTCAATTAAATTGATAAAGTTAATCGCCCTTTAAAATTAATTATAAGATAGTTTATCTTTCACCTCTCTCGAACATTTTGAGTTCTTTTTTTTAAAAAAATTAATTTGCTCTATCTTCATTTTTGTAATTTATCATTAAAATTTAAATAAATATATTAATTTTTTTTTAAAATTTAATTGAAATAAAAAATACTTTTCGAAAGTTGAATTTAGAAAGTTGGTTGTCATTTCATTAGACCCAAACAACTCAAGCCCATTATCAAAAGCCCATTTACTAAAATTAATATTTTCTTGTCTGTACTGTACATATGTTTTTCCCAAAAGTGGCTTCGGATGGGGGGGAATTAGGGTTTTACAACTTTGAAAAGCCGAGGGGGAAAAGAAGAAGAAGAAGAAGAAGAAGAAGAAGAAGACTGAGGATAAAATAGAAAGAAAGACAGTGTGAGGATTTCCCTTTTACTGTTATTGCAAGTAAAATAAAGGGAATGGGAGAGAAAATGAGGATATATATAGGAGGGCTGGGATCAAGTGTGCAGGAAGGTGATCTGAAGAAGACTTTCACCTCACCGCAGTTGGGCACTGTGGAATCCGTCGAAATTATTCGCAGCAAAGATCGGAGCTTTGGGTACTTGGATTTCGTCCCCGCTTCCGATAAAGGCCTCGCCAAGCTTTTCAGCACGGTCTGTTTTCTTTCTCCCTCTTTGTCTGCATATACGTACATATATGCATTTTGTGTATGCTTTCATGTTTGCCTTTCGTGTGTATATGTTGTATATGTGTATTGACATGTGTGTGTGTGTGTGCTTGATATTGCATATACGCATTATGGTTACGTTCAGTAAAATGTAGCTTAATTACTTTAGTGGGTGGAAGCTTACTGAATTCGAACTCAAGAAATTGCATGATTTTTTGTGATTCTTGAAGTTTTGGAGAATGAATTGCATCACTGAAAAATGTTTAGAGACTTGATTTGGAATGTATATGGTTCGGTGGTATGTTATTTGTGGGTTTGGAACAAAAAATGCACGTACTTGCCTATCAATCATGATAGCCTGATGTGAAAATTCACAATTTCATAGCCTGATGTGTGCATCTCATCTTTCAAAAATAAATTTAGGATTTAATTTAGACAATAATCAGATAACTGAGGTTAATTTTAGATGGGGAAGAGCATAATTTGTATATGGACTATGGGCAGATCCACAATAATAAGTTCTCAAAATACAGACCTGTTAGAGAAGATGGTTTAGGTGTTGAAAACTGAACTAAGGGCTGAAAAAGAAGTGAAGCCAAGAGTTCGAATACATTTTAATTTAGCATGTTAATCAGTGGACGTAAAAAGTGAACACATTTTTTAGTTAATGTAGTATTTTAGGAAACTCACTTGGGCACATGCATGAAGATAAGAGAAAGATCTTGCTTGCATTCATTGAGGGCCTAGAGTTAGATCTGTTTAGCTTTGGGAGGAGAAAGACATGATGCCCGTAATTTCATATGGAACATGATAATTGATCTACATAAAAACCAAGTAGTGGGAAAACCATAAATGGTTAACCTGGCAATTTGGATTAATTTTTTGAATTGAGTGAATACCTTAGTGCCTTCTTGGTTTCATTTTCAAAAGCCCTTTTTGTTTTCTACTATCTCAAAAACTGAAATCCATCAATTTCTCCTCAACCAGTGATTTTCATTTTTAATTAATCATAGACCTACCTCATCATCCTATTATGACATCAATCACATTTTTTGATGTAAAGTACCCACTATTATTTCAAAACAATTAAAATACACATATATTTTGAAAAACACGTCTTTCTAGGTATTAAAAAAATATAAATTATCTAATTTTTCAACCCTATACCTACCCTAATCATTACTTCAGACAAGTATCCAAATACAATTTCATTCCATTTTCAAACTATAGCTAACTTTTCAACTTTAGAAAATGCTAGAAATAGAAAATAAAAAGGAAAACATGTCCAAATGTGTCCTTACTCTCAGACCTGTTCATAATAAGTCCTCTAAGTCTATAAAATAATTTTGGTCATTTTCACATTTTTTTTAGTTTGTTTCATGATAATGGTTCTCACCTTTGGTCATTGGACATAAAATACTGCAGTATAACGGGTGCATGTGGAGAGGAGGGAGACTTAAAATTGAGAAGGCCAAAGAACACTATCTTTTTCGCTTAAGACGCGAATGGACAGAAGATGCTGAGCTTGAGATCAAATTGTCCAGCCAGAAAGTTGATGCAAATGAAAGTGTGCATGCAGTGCAGAAACCCAACAAAGACCAAGATATTGACATAATGCAACTCAAGATATTTTTTCCCAAATTGAGGAAGGTAATTGAATCAAATATTAAAGTATATGCCTTTTATCTTGTCAGTTTTTTGTCTTATTACTCCTATGCATTACTTTTCCTATGGAGTCAAACTTTCATCTTTCTAATCTAGGCCAGTACTGAGTTATTGTGTACTTACTGTTTCATTAGTCATATCTGTTCACATGCTGACATAATGTGTCACTATTTATGGTATTTGCGTTGAAGATAAAACCTGTACCTGTCAAAGGAACTGGCAAGCACAAATACAGCTTCCAACGCGTTGAAGTCCCTCCTCTTCCCATCAACTTTTGTGATTGTGAGGAGCATTCTGGACCTCCTGCATCAGCCAAACGGAATTGTACTAATGATCCTGAGACAGACACTAATGGGGTGAATGAGGATGAGCTTAACATGATGAAATCAATATTAAACAAGCTCTTGGAGAATGACAACTGCCCAAAGGCAGTTTCTATTGGAGCTAAATTTACTGAGGAAATAAACCATGACGTGGCTTTGGCTGACAGTCAGGAAGTTGATGTTAATGAGGAAGATCAAGTGAGTGATGAAGATGGTCTTGTAATTAATATTGTGTGCCGCCCAAGTAAGAAATTTGCTTTATTTGAGGATTGGGGAAAGAAAACAACTGCTGCAATTCAGATTCAAAGCAAGGTGTAGTGGCTAATCCATCTATGTTTTATGTTTTCGCTTTTGCAATTCTGCATCGGCCATTAGTGCTGATGCTGTTTTTTCTGCTGTGAGAGTCCAGGATTCTTCGATGAGGGAACCAGAGCCTTTTAGTAGATCCATTACCAAAATGCATGGAAGTAAAAAACAAAAGCTTCTTCCTTACAAAAAGAGGAAGCAATCTGTCGATGGAAATGATTCAAATGACACTGTGCCTTCTAAAAGGAAGGGAGGTCCATGTGACAGTATAGATGATCCGGTTGCTATGAACACTCAACCAAGAGGTACCAAATCAGATTCCACACCCTTAATTTGTGATTTGGCAAGCTCACAAAAGTCAGCAAGGAGAGATCTGGTCAGTCAGAAAGGAAGTGCTGATTTCCACATCTCAGATATTTTGATGGACCTTAATCCTGAAATTGAAGCCAAACCAAGGTCTGATCCGCTTGCTGCTACCCCCTGCTTTGATGAAAAAGATGGCCATGGATCGAGCAAAGATAAAGAGTTGGAAAAACTTTCTGATATTCAATCAACTAAACAAATGGCTCATGAAGATAAATCAGCCAGGGGGGCCTCGTGGCTGCAAAAGTCAACATGGTTACAACTGGTTGGGGATACAAGTAGCAGCACGTTCAACCTTGCACAAATTTTGCCTGGTGTATCTTCCGAAAAAAAAGAACTGCACCAGTTCAATAATGATTTTTCAAATTTCAGAAATGGAAAGCAGCATAGGTTTGTCCATAAGGATCAAAAGTCTCCCGTTGAAGACATTAGTAAACCTCAAGGAAGAGCTAGTAAAGATATTTATGCAGCTTCTCGAAATCCCAATGTGGGTGTCTTACCCAAGGACCAGAATCATCCTGATGTAGATGGACAGCGATCCAATTCTGATTCAAAGCAAACAGTTGAAGAGAAGGATGAGGTCTCTGCTGCAATGCATGGTGCTAACCTGGTACCGAATAATAGAGCTGTTGGAGATATTGTTATAAGTGAAACTTGCCCCTTCATGAGGAGTGCTGCTTCCATGAAAGAGTGGGCGAAGACTAAGGCAGCTTTAAGTGGTGCCCATAAGAAAAAAGGGAAAGGCAAGGAGCCAGTCCAGGATTAAGGTTTTGGAAAGTTGTCCATGGCCCATGAAAATCTGCCTGCTTGGTGCTTTGTTAAATTGAAAAGTGGAGTTTGAAGATGATTATCAACTCATTCCAGCCAGCAGTCAATAGATTAACACATTTCAGTGAAATTACTTTGATCCCGTCTTGTTGTGCAACACTCCGTCGAGTGTTAAATACACGTTATTATTGTGGAAGAAACGAGTAAAATTTTAAAGCTTATAAAATATTAATAATAATAATTTTGTAATTAATATATTTAAAATCAAAGAGGTTTGTTAAGATGTTAAAAATAAATTAAGAATTTTTAATTTTTTTAAAAAGAATTTATAAGTTTATAGCATCCTATTTTAAAAACTTGTAAACTATATTTTAAAAAATTTTATAAAAATATTTTTTGACATTTTATAAATTTCTCAAAACATCTTATAAGATGTTTTGAAAAATTTATAAACTCATTCAAACATCCTCTAAATACACATTATTATGGAAGAATGATGTGCAGATAAAAATTGGACAAGATTCTTTTTGGGTTTTTTGGTGATAAGAATTGTACTAGATTCTGTTGTACTAAAACCATGTCGCCTCAGAAATTCTTGAGGCACCGGCTGCTTTTTCAGGCTGTATCTGTTGGTCTTTTGCAGGCTTCCTGAACTTGTGAGAAGATGCCAATTACCTAAAGGTGAATCATTTTCCAAACTGAGACTGCAGGTTAATAGATGCATACAGCATCAAACAGATTGATGCAGATTCATTGTAAATTTCACGATTCCGTCTTGGACAGCATGCAAAATGTGAATTCTGCACTAGCAATTGCAGAAAAAAATGAAAAACATATAATAATATATAATATGCTGGACAAAAACGAAATGCTTTTGCCAACAACAAATGCTTATTGTTTTAGAGTGCTAGTCTAAACTACAATATTTTGAGTTCAATTGAATTAATTAGCAACGCAAGCCAGCTATCGTCCACTAGAGACATAAGGGAACATATCACCCCTACCGAGCTTTGAGTTCCTCCTCAAACTGAAGCAATTTCTACCGAAGAGGCTGCAAAAATAATTTTAAATCCTGGCTGATACGCTGCTGCTCTTCTTTCGGGACATCCTTGTCTTCACTAAGTTTTACTTGAATCTGCAAAAGAAAAAAGAACAAGCTCATACCAAATAGTCAATGTCAAAGAAGAGAATGATATGCCCCTATCCAAAACATGCAATGCCTCTGTTTAAGGCAGAATCTTTTACCCCTCTGCACTTTTCAAGTCTGTCCTCACAATGAGTCGAAACAATTATATAGTAATATACCTGCAAATCATCCAGCTCACCATAGGAGAATTCTAGTACATCTATGTGGCCTTTCACCACCTTCTTCTCACCTCCAATATGCCATTCCCCTATGTTGTATTGTATTTCTCATTATAGATCATATGTGATAAGGATAAGAAATGGAAACCAGGAAAAACAGATTAAAGGATCTCAGAAGCACAGGAAAACGAATTGTTACCTTTCACTCTTAATGTCAACTCATAGGTGTAGCCAACCCGTTTTTTGTTTCGAACAGTAACCAAAAATGCCTGCAAGATATATTGGGATGCTATCACTGACGAATCTGACCAACAAGAGATTTTCTTCAATAAAAAATAAAAAGCCTAATGCCAACTTTCTAATCCAGCTTATTACAACCAGACATGCTAATGCAATCTCAAATACTTCCACCGGGGTATTATATCTATTCCTCTCTTCTTTCTCCATTTTTCAGGAACTTGGGAAAGTTAAATGCAATCATTCTTTTAGATACGTTGTCATTCAGTTAACCAAGTTCACAATTATGAGCACCTTGGTCCATTTGCAACCAACACATCTCAGATACCAATTGCTTGCATATCCACAAACCTGACGCTCGTATTAAATACCCAATGACACTTAAAATGTATCATTATGAACTTAGAAACAGCAAAAGTGAAAAGGTCAAATAGATGTTATTAGGCATAGAAGCTGGAACAAATTCAGAGATTTTGCAATGTTATCAGCAGTATAATGGAAAGGGTCGACAATCGACAATTCACAGGATCATAAAAGACTACTCCATCCAACCTAATTTTTTGCCAGGATTTTTCTTGTGTTTGTATCAAGTTTATCAACTTCAAAAGGTATCAAATTGACCAACATAGTAGTGTAGAGAAAAAACGATGAAGGATCAGACTAAGAACTATACATTAACTGTAGCCATATCAGAAAGATCAAAATACTCAGACAGCAGAGAGGATTGAGACAATTGATTGCAGCACACTCAAGTTCTCTGTATCCAAAGGAATTCTGTTTCATAGCACACCTATCAATGATAATAACACCATCTCTTTGGTAATTGTCAATCTAAAAATGGTAAAGAAGATAATTTTCAAGAACTACTGTAAACACAAAAGGCAATCAATCTCTATGCGATAAAAGTGAGCAGATGTCAGGGTATATGAACATAATATGAGCGGTGATATCTTGTGGTAATATATACTTTATTTGGATACTGATGTCCAGATGCTTACAAGAACAAATATCATCTAACAATCTATCTGTCACTCACATCTCCAGAGCATCTTGTGACTTCTGCCATTTCTGCCCTACCACCTGAGAACTCCAGGGACCCCATAGACACAAGCAACTCCTGCAATGGAAGACCAAAAATACACAATTATATATATTTATATTGAAGTCAATGCAAATGCGTAATATAAAACCCAGGAGCTGCCAGAAGTACTCAGTTCGACAAAGTCAGGCTACTTGACAGTGGCTCTATAAAATTCCGTTTGGTTTCAGAATATATTCTTAGATCCTCTTAATACCAGAAGCATCTGCATTTTCTTCTTGGCATTAGGTAATTTTTCACGACTTGGTTTACAGAAACTAAACTTGACATGAATCATAGTGCCCATGCTCATCAATACTGAGGTTAATAATGGTATTAACCAGTTCCTCTTCTCCTATTCGCACTTTCCTCTTCTATTCATTCCTTGCTAACCCACCAACGTCATTTACAAAATACTGCAAGTTAACACAGGACTTCAAAAAAAGACCTCTTGGATTGAGAAAAGATAGATCATTTTGCATTTTAGTAGATAGTAGAATATCACCAATCCAAAAAATTAAAAATGGTTTGCAATGTTTATAGGTCCAAACCTTAATCCTATCACTTGCCCATGAATTTAGATTTTTCTCCTCCCACGTTCCAGCCTGCAAAGTTCAATAAAAAATATGAAGGATGAAATAAACAAAATGAGATCACAACAAACCATAAACACATGCAGCCAAATTCGTGCTTCTATGAAATTAACAGCAGGGACAGAACTGAGAACCTGGCTATTCCCAGGCCCTTGAACCCAAAACTATAAGTGAGGCATCAGCTCAAAAGACAAAGTGCAATGTACAAAAATGAATACACACACTATGCAGTCTAGGGCCCCAAATGGAAATTGTATTAAAAATCAGACACAATATGCATTTATGAATTATATTTGGATTTTGGGAGCAGAGATGACCATAAAGTACTTCAAGTTATTTGGAAAAAGTCATCAAGCCAGGGCAACAAAAGAGCACCAGTGGACATCAATTCTCTCCTTGTCAGTGTCTTCAAGCATCAAATTCTCATAATTAAAATTCAATTCTCAACATTTTTTATAATCTTATCAAGATGAAACAAATTTTTCACTAGGAAAAAATGACTATACATATTCTAACAGCCTCAAACTCCAAACTCTAAGATTAGTACAATTTGAATAGTAGTCATTTAGAATCATTGATTCTAATTCCACGATGCTTCAATCACGATAATCATTTTAAAAAGAATCACAATAATCATTTAACATTTTGAAGTTTTCAGTTATAAAATAATAAAAATTACAGTTACCAAAGGTTTATTTTTTGGAAGAGAAATGCTGTAATAAATGGATGTATCAGTACTTTAGCAGCAAAATGAAGCATTTACGATGGCCAGCGTCTGGGGCTCCATCACTGCAACCATTGATACAAAAAATTCTGTAGGTGTCATTAAGTTTTAGATTAGCTTTTAAGCCTGGTCTTTAATTAGTAGGTGACATTTCTAGAGATGTTGGTCTTTAATTAGTAGGTGACATTTCTAGAGATGTTATTTGCCCAATTTACCAACTGAATCTTGCAGCCTTTTACCAGACAATTGAATGTAAGTTGCAAAACCTATTTTCAACTTTCAACAAATCCGATTTGTTTTCCTTTTCAATTAAAGCTATATTTTTCTGTTGCCGTAATGGAGGGACTGACAAGGTAAGGGTCTTATGTTGTTGCGATGAGCGGAAGAATTTGCCCCTGCAAATCCATCAAAGACCATTTGCCAGTAAAATTTCCATCGAAATATGAATGAGGGTGCTGACTACCAAGCTTTATCCACTCTAGGCACGCAAAATCGAAAACTTTCGATTAAGGGGGCAAGATAAAAATATAATGCATTTCAAAGGTGCCAAATGCCGGTTACCCTATTTGAAATACGAACAATAAACGCAGTGCAAATAAGAACAAGATAAAGGGCAGCGTGCCTTTTGCAAAAAGGGATGGAAAAAAAAATAGGAAAAAGGAAAAAAGAAGAAATATCGTGTTCCCTAAGGGCATACCCGATTCCATGCGGAGCCGAGGTGGGTTTGTTTCGGTTGATTACAAAAGTCAGCCGGGTCGATCTTCTTGGGCACGGGCAGAGGTGCGGCATCACAGGTCACCTCTCGCACCCAGTACGTGTATGAAGCTGATTCCGCCGTCTCCTCCGCTGACACTGCTGCCGCCGCACCCACCTCCATTCTTGTAAGTTGTAACTCCAGTAACAGATCAAATATTGAACGGTAAAAACAACAGAAACTGATTAAATATTGGGAAGCAACACAAATAATTTAATTGTTTTAATCAATTAAGTGTTAGAAAAAGGAAGTTCAGGGTCTCGGATATCGTGTGATTCGGGAAGGTTCGGCTGGGTTGCAGAGGAGAGACGACACGCACAATGCGACAGCGGTTGCTTTGAAGAATTGTGCTCTAAATTTGACTCAAATTTGTAGGAGTGCAACTTCTCGAAGCTCTATGTTAAGAGAAAATGTTGGAGACTTTTCTAGAAGTTTCTATCTGGAGTAGGCTGAATCACGCCTGAAGAGATCATGGATGAGACTGAAATGTAGTGGGCTTTCTCGCATAAGATTATAGCCTATAGGCTATGTTTTGACAGTATTTTTTAACTCTCAAAATAATACTCAATGCACCAACAAAGATATACTTTTCAATTTTACTATTCAAAACAGTACAAGCATTGCCCAACATTTCATTCCAAAAACACCATACACATACATATGTATTGATTTGGGGAAGCAAAACGAAACCCACACCTAATAGAATCAGTCTAAATTCAAGAATATATTGGACTAGTCAATCAATAAAAGTTATCGATCTTTATTCAATCTACGAATCTATAGTTAAAAGGCCCGCTGTCAGAGAATCATTTTAACCAGAAGAGTTTATGCATTCAACTAGAGTGGGCAGAGAGACCCACAACCAGAGATACATCTTAACCAAAATAGGTCAAGTCCAAGAGGTTATACATTCGACTAGAATGTGGTGGAGAGACCCATGACTAGGGAGACATCTCAACCAGAATAGGTCAACCTACGAGATAGGAAGGTTTCTCTCAACACTGGTCACTATTGCATTAAACGCATTCAACCACCACACTGCCGCATTAAATACACTACTAGGCAACTCACCTTTGCATTAAATGTAAAGATCTTCACTATATCTTAGGAGGATGGGGGGGCGCCACCTAAAAAGAGAATTCCAAATATGAAAGACTTAAAAACGCTCATTTAAGGACAAAGGTCCTTCCTGCAAGAGCAAGGGTACTATAGATATTTTAATCTTCCACTTGGAACTATAAATACCCCATTGTAGTTGTGCCATGAGGTACGTTCATTATAATTCTGGCCCTCACTCAATCTCTCCAAATTCTAGTCGATTATACTAACTTGAGCGTCGGAGTGCCTTAACCGAAGGCCTCCTTGACTAGTCTCACGTGTATTGTTTGGTTGTAGGACTCAACCTGCTCTCATCACTAGACTTTAGCATCATCGCATATATATATTATGATCATTAAAACTACACAAATACATAAACAATTACTATAAAAAAATAACTTCAAACTACTAATATAATAAAAACTATGGTTAATATCACATATATTAGCATCATCACATATATCTATAACAACATTTATCTCCTTTGAAAACACTTCCAAACAATAATTATGTCTCCAAACATCATTGGACACCATTTTAGAACAAAAGTATTCCCCACCCATTCTCAGGAACATATCCTATCAAAGTATTTTTCACAATTCATCTAAAATACAACACAAACATGGCCATAATTATTGGGAAGATTGATTGTGGGGTTTCTATAAGAATGCATGGTCCTTCCTCCCATTCCTACATTTCTTTATTTTATTTTTATTTATCTTTTCGTTTTATTTTTTTATTGCAATAATGGATCTTGTAACTAATTTTTTAACGGTAAAATAGAGCAAGAATGAATAGACAACTGAGAGAAGCACATAGGGAAATTTTTAAAGTGTTCCATGATCACTAAAAAACTCAATACCCACATAAATAGGGATGGCACCCCTAGGCAACGGGGCGAGGAGTTACTCACCTGTTCTCGAACCCTACCCTGTTTTGTATCCCCATTCCAACTCCTAATTTTTGTTATGGGAAAATTTTGCCCCGTATCCCCAATTTTTTGCAAGAACCCATAAGAATCCCTAGAATAGCAAATATTACTAATTTATTTTAAATTTGACTAAAAATTAGAAATAAGAATTAAAATTAAATTTGAATTATATATATATATATTTTTATTATTTACACTTCATTATTCATTGATTCTCATAATTTAGATGAAATTACAACAATAATAAAAAACATATTACATATATATAAAAATAATTAATGGCATTATATTCATTTGACGGGACAAAAACGCCGGCTGGGAGTATAATCTCTATTCGCACCCCAATTTAGCCTTGGAGATATTTTCATCGCCATCCCCATCTCCCTCCCCATGAGGCATGGGCAATCAGCCTTCTTTACTCTTACAAATTTATGCGTAACGAGAAGAAAGGTCAGCAAATAGACATCACCAAATAGATACCTTCGGTTGTACATATACAAAAGCAAGCACAGATAAAAGAAGCATAGCTTCCGTGACAAAACTGCAAAATCTTTTAAATGTTCACACTGGAAAGCAAAATCTACATATTATTTCCACATAATGAGGGGAAAAATTTTACAATTTGAGACCCTACAACTCATGCTGGCTAGAACATTTTCGACAATTTTCCTAGGCCTAACCTCTGTTCTCATCAACTATAAGAAAGACATACTCTTCTCCCCTGTTGGTGCCCAAAGGAAATCTGCCCTACTTTGCACTGTCATATCAGTTGATCTTCGGCTTTGGTCTTTTTGGCTTTAATACAAACCAGAGCACAATTATAACAACCAAAAATGCAGGAATTGTAGTCATGTCAAACTCAACGTCAACTTTCCTCTGCCTAGTGCAATGAATTGGATGAAGACTCGCGATAGTTGCATTAACATAGTCCGCAAATCTGCAAAAGAAACACTTGCAGTTAGCAGAAAAATAGATAAATTGAAGTCTACCTCATCCAATTGCACAGCAATTCTTCGCCAAACAAAAGTAAAATACTGCAGAAGGGGTTTGAGCATGGACAGGAAAGAGAAAAAGTTCATCAATATTCTTAAATAAGTCAGCCCAACTCGGCGTGCAAAAACAATCGGTGCAAACACGCTAGAGTGGCATGGAGTTACATAACCAGAGGTAATTTTAAATATTGACAAATATCATCAGTAATTACGAGCGAAAAGGTAATTTGCATATGCTAACCCTTTTGTTGCATCCTCTAGAGTGTAAAGCAGCCTTAAGGCATCAACATAGCGTAGTTCAGCAGTAACAGTTGAAATCTGAAAGAAACACAAATGGAAGTTTGAAATGACATAATGAAGAGATCTAATGGGCAATTAGTAACATATAATGAAGTTTTAGCTGCACTTACTCTTCTCCAAAGACTAACAACATAGTTATACTTGCTCACCAACTCACGCTCCTGGGATTGAAAGAGCTTGAAAGTCTGTTCCGCTGGTTTTCGCTTAGTGTCAACAATGAAGATATTTATTCCGAATGAAATATTTTAAGAGGAATGCTCAATATAGAAACCAGCTACTGAACAAGTTCAAAATCATCATCAACCAAGGTTCAAGAAGTTGCTGATGAACGGAACCATGCATGATTCCTAAAGAAAAAAATAAGCATGGTTCAACTGCACTAGTAATAATCAGATAATAAAGCCTAACAATCTATACTAATGGCACTTTACATATGTGTTGAATGAAGCTTTATGATTCCCTTTTGTGTGACATAAGGATAGAGCCTAAAGCATTTTCAGGAAACCTCTGATCCAACACAAGAATGGAACCGTTGGAATCGCATGAGTAGTTTCCAGGAATGAATTTTTAATCCAAATTTCTTTGGTTATGGAACATAGGATCTAGCAAGACCACAATACCACAAGAAAGGATACATGTGCGCTCCATGACAAGAAGATGAATGGCTGAATTCACAAGTTGTATTGATTCCTCAAGAGTTGTGAGTATATAGCTCCTCGCAATGGTATCAGATTGGAACTGGGAGATATGCCAACCTTGGGAGGTGATAGACAATGGGTTACAACCCACTGACCATATCCAATCCTGTTGCAAAACAAGTCACAGGAAAAAGTTAGTTGAGCTGACCTAAATTTCATATCTATTCCGCATTCTAGAATTTGAAAGAATTATATCTAATCTACATGGTACATGAGAAAACAAACTTACACTAAAAGCTAGCACAACGCATCATCAGATTAAGACAAATGACAACCAGAAGGGGAATAACTACCTTTTATATCCAATAAATAGATATAACTTAGGCTGCTCATACTCATTTATATATACATATATATAATAGATTCAGTTAATATAAACTATTATCATAAAATATTGTTTATTTATCATCTTTATAATCATTACTATTATATATCATCAATTAAATTATCGCATAATTTGAATTGTTTTAGTATAATATATTATTACTGTTATGACTTTCGTTGTTAATGAAAATAATAATATCAATTTTTCACTATGGTTGATAATAAAATTAGGTATTAAAGGAAAAAGCTAGCAAGCTCTCAAACACATGAATATGAGTCCAAACTCAATCTTGAGTCAAGCTTTTTAGACTCATCAGTGAACTCAAGTTATCTTGCACCCTAGTGTCACTAACAATTCCGAATAACAAAAGATTCATGCTCCAGCTGCAATACATAAAATTAATTATCCATTACAATGTAGAAATGCAGTCATGCATACTACCATCCATATTCCATAGTAGCCTATTGCACCCAAGAAACAGATGATGGCATTGGTATCTAAATAAGGAACCTCTTCCTTGGTCATGAGACTGCTGTCAAATATATTTTCCTACATTAGCCTGCTCAAAGGATGAAGTCACAAAAAAGAAAATTTGCACATCTCCAATTTTTTTACCTCTCTTTTTTCTTTTTCTATTTTTTTTTGGGTTTAACATAGCAGCAAATTTTACAAAAGGACTATCATAACTTAGGTTAAAGTACAGTAAACAAGTTACAACCTCAATAGCAGTTTCGTGGGCCTGACTGTATATGAGATGAAGAGGAAGCAACCCAGCCAGATGTTCGGAGACAGCAGCAAGAGCAGCTTTTATGGGCCTCCTGTGTAAGCGAGGGCATTTTAACATGTCATGCTTTATTACAAGCTTCATTACCAGCATAAGAATATTCCCAAGTTAATACAACATTTCTAACCAACTTCTGTGGAAATTCTGGTTGAACTGCTTCAATGGGGTGTAAATATTAAGAAAAACATATACGGTAAACAGAACATTATCCAATTGGATGAATCCTTAGCATGCAAGATGACAGCGACAAAATACATGCTTTGTTTCAAACACGCCCACAGCCTAAAGAAAAAATACCGGCAAGCTGTCACACCATCAAGGTCAAATTTAACCACCAAATGCAGGGAAAAATAGTATTACTTGTTCAAATACAGAAAAGAAAAATAACAGGTGTGCACAACATGCATAAGATAGTTCCAGGAATAATATTCCCTCATCAACTAATTACTTTTATTATGGATTATGCAGCACAAAGAGATAAAGAAATGCTTCCAATTGATGCAACGACCAAATTTCTGAAACTTAAGCATAATCAAATAATGAATACCTGTTTATGTACTCTCCTGATAGGAACTTAAAGTAAAATTTTTAGAGTGGAAACTGGAATTCTCATTAACACTGACACATCATTACAAGCCAACAAACATAAGAGAATGTGTTGCTATTATTTGTATCAAATATCATCACCAAAGAAGCAATCATTTAACCTCAAGTCCCACAGAAGTGATTGTCCATTGCATTGTAGATGACTTTCCCAGGATGATGGCTCCGACTGAACAACCACGACCATATCGGAGAGTGCTTTTGCCTGATAATGTTTGTCGACTAACAATGCGTCACTGTGAATGAACCAAAAAATAGGGACTTCAAGCGTAGACCTGCTATGTGCATGCGAGCCTATATCATTAAACAAAATGCATTACCTATCATGACATAATTATCTAAGATTTAAATGACAATAAAAACTTTGGAAGTTGTAAACATAGGACCATTTGATTGAACACCATATAAATACTTTAGCATCTTCTAAATGTAAAGGTACATCTTAATCCACATATACAGACTAGGAAACAAAAGTCTCATATCAACACCAAAACTCTTGGGAATATATCCATTAATTTACCTGGTTAACACGTTATTTTAAGCCATTCATCTAGAATTAACTTATGGTGTTAAATGATATTTATCCTAAGAAAGGCCATAATCAACAACCATAACCAATTCAGCATCCACTCAGAATCCAACATGCACTGGATGTAAAAACTCCTCATGGTTAATTAACATCATAAAGTAGTTGATAAATATTAACAATTTTTTTTTTTTCGAATTGCAGAATTGACACTCATCAGATAAACTAAGCTAAGAAATGCCTTAAAGCATACAACTACCCAAATTGAAATATCACGGTAGTCTTTTAGATACAATGCAACCCAGCCTCTTCTTTCTCTCCTATGATGAAGAAAGCAAGGAGAGGATTAAAGGTGTCAAAATGGGCTGGGCCCAAAGGCTTGGCTCAGCCCTGCCCATGAAAAAATGGCTCAACTTGGCTTGTTTAATTCCTTAATATAGGCTGGGTTGGACCAATTCACATGAAAACCCATCCCAAGCTGGAATTTTGCAACCTAGGACCGGCTTAGCCTAGTTCGCAGGCTAAACAGGCTGGTTATGGCCTAGCCTGCTTAGCCTGTGATATTCTTTTTTAATTTAAATTATAAATTTTAATTTTAAAAGAATAGCTTGAAACCATATTTGAGAAAGGTGAAGACCATATTGCCTCCATTTGAAGACGACGGTGAAGAATGGCTTGAAATAGCATCCACCGCCACCCCCCAATCTGAGAGAGTAATTTAGATCACTCGAGTGAACAATTGATTTATCATTGGGCATATTTAGATGTTTAGATATTACAAAGCTATCTATTTAATTTTACGAAGTTGTTTATTTTCTTTTTATTATTAATATATACTTTTATTTAGAGGTTTGGTCGCATCCACCTCTATGTAATTATTTTTTTTTCAAAATGAATGACAGGTAGAGGGGTCCATGCCAAAGCTTTCATCACCTTGTTCAGTTGTGTTTTTGGAAAAATATAATTGATACAACAGATTCTTATAAATTTTTAAACTTTTATAAAAATTTAAGTGTTGTAAAATATCAAAAATTACATAAATATAAATTATTAAGTCTTTCAAAAAAGTATAAGTGTTGAAAAAAATTAAGAATCACATAAATATGAAAACTTCAAAATTTTAAACTCATTTTAATATTTTTTTAAAAAAAAAATAGCCCTCGAGCCGACCCACCTAGCCAGGCTCATATAGAAACTGGCCCAACTATATGGTGGGTTGGTTTTGAGCGTGGTTGGATTTTCAAAATTTTGGCTTGTCATGGTCCGGTCCATGAACGGCTACAAGCTGGTCTAGACTGGCCCATAACTGCCACAAACTGTCTATCAGGTGGGTCGGCCTGGCTCAGGCTGGCCCATTTGACATCTCTAGAAAGGATCCTGCAAAAGCAGAAAAGCTTTCCTGTATGGTCTGAGGTAAACCAACAGACATATGCTTCTGTGTAAATAGCTAACTTGGAGACTTAGAATGAAGAAAGCAAGGAGAGGACCCTGCAAAGCAGAAAAGCTTGCCTATATGGTCTAAGGCAAACCAACAGACATGCTTTTGTGCAAATAGCCAATTTGGTAATTTTTAAAAAAATTAAATATGTATTGGTAAAACATCTAGTCAACCAAACCTTGCAAGGAAGTATGATCGTTTAGCCTCTGCAATTGATGCTGAAGAATAGAAGAATCTAGATATGAGCGAACAGTTTTTCTGTATGTTCCATTCACGAGTAACAAAGGTACAGCAGCTGCTCTCCTAGCAACTGAAAATGCCATTGCCAAAGCACGATCCTCAGACAGCGGTAACCTATGAAAAACATTACACCAATTAAACAAGGCAAGAGATGGTCATCAAGTTTACAAATCAAAGAAAGAAAATGTGTACCAATGCGGAAGAAATGTACTAGTCTAGCAGCCAGTCTGGAACTTCAACAATATCCTTATGTTTAAGGACTTCACAGGCAAGCATGGGCTAAGGTGTTGTTGAGTCAAAAATAAAATAATACTGTACTGTCCCTAATGTTTCTATATTATAGTATATTTTGGGTGTTTACTGAAAAATAACATTAACATCTTAAATCTCTTCTTTTCTTTCATTATGTCAAGATCAAGGTTTAGAATTTTTGGCTTGCTCCTCCCAACAAATTTTCCAGGCCACCGCTCCAAACTGGAGGCTGTAGTTCTGTTACATCCTTGACATCAGTTATATCTACTTCATATGATTCTTCATCCAATGAATCTGTTTAAGTGTCTAGTATTTCAATAAATGTGCAATTTAAACTTTGTTTTCTTCATTTAAAATATTTCTCAAGAAGCATTAATGGATACTTTAACTTAGATGGGCTTTTCCGATAAACACTTAGATTTCAATTTCAGTTATTAATATGACGCGCAACTTTTTTCAAGAAAAACAGTCAGATGTAAGCACAGAAATTTCCTGTACATTTTATTTTTCTGCATATTACTTGCTTTCAAATGTAATAACTACATGACGAGGAATGTTAATCAACAACCTGCAGGTGTATACTACTGTGGTCGACATGGGCAGATACATGCTGTTGAAAGTCGATAAGAACAGAGATGGAATCACAAATTACTTAAAACGACAGAGAGAACCAACAAACTAAGGACATACATGTGTGGGCTGAACTGAACTTTCTGAGAAGGTAGCACTAGAGAGGAAAGCCCATTCATGAGACTCTTCAGGTCAAGAGGTAACTGCTCAATATGTCGTACTTTCTGCACAGATAAACCAGAGCAAAGATAAGTTTATATCCCTCTTAGATGCTCCAGATACTATCGATGAAGCTTACCTCTTGTGTGATGAAAAACAATTGAAAGGAGATTTTATCATAATAGTGGAATGCCCCATCTGCAAGGGAAGGAGAAATTATGTGTCTCAATGAACCCCACAGTGTTGCCCCAAGATGTGAAAGGAAAGTATCACGTGCAACCGTGTAATTTTGGAAATCCTGCATGGCCAAGGGGTGTCAGCATTAAATTGATCTCCAGTGTCAAGACAGTGCACCAGAAAAGATATTGAGATGTATCTAATATAGAAGAAATGAAACAGCAAACCTCATAAGTATCACTGAACAAATTCCAGTTCTCCATGCGTTTCAATGCATCTATGGCTTTTTTCTTATGGCTTTCATCATATTCACCGCCCTCAAAAGACTGGAGTTCATCTTTCAAATCCCGCATGCGCTCATCAAGCTCTGATATTGTAATGTTACAGGTGTTTTAATTAGAAAATGAATTAAAATCTAAGAATACAATAAATTCAGTCAACAATTTAGTGGCTAGTCTATGATCACAAACATTATGGGAAAAATGTCTTACAATAAAAACCACAAATTTCATTGACTAACAGAATTACAGAATAGCCTATTTATCCAAATAAATTCAGCTAGGGACTAAAACAACCAAGCCGAACCAAAGAGAGAGAGAAGACAATCTGTCGAGCAAAAACACACTACCTTCACAAAGTGCAAGCTTGACCTTCCTTCCCTTACAATGCTTGAAAGCAAAGAGCTCATATATGTCTATTTCAGCGAGAAGGATATCAATGGCTTGATGATCTTTCTGTAACAGATGATAAACATGCTAGGGGTCAAGATTCCAATTAACCAAGAAGAGTTGCCGCATCATCCCAAAAAAAGGAAAAAAATTCAACGAGTTATTACACAGGAGCGCCAATAAATCAGACGTATACTTTTCTCCATAAGCAACAAAAATATTAAACAGAAGTGTACATAAGTTCTTATGATACACCATAATGCAAAACCTCTGGTATCAATGTCCAGCTAGTGTGAAGATGTTCTATGGTTCTTAAGATATAGCAAGAACAATAACCATAAACCATAAAGACCATGCAAAGCTTCAGCAATCCTGATAACAATGTCTACCGAGTGTGAAGATCTTCAATATCATGAGAAGAAAATGCACAGACTTATTTTTTTTCATGAAACCATGAGAAATGAGAAAATACCAAGTATCTTCCTAGCAGTACATTTAATTTCTGAACATGGCCAATACGATGGGTAATGTCCAGTGATTTTATTGCCACTAACTAACCGTTCCAAATCTGGGCTCTCACTATGCTTAACAACGAGGCTCCACGCTCGTTATTAATTCGTACATCTCTTATATTTGATTCAACTTAGTCAAACAAGCTATATGCAGTATTCTCGTTATACAGACGTTCATCTTATGTCAACAACCATATATAGATTGACAAAAATCAACACAACTTTATTTCACTACTGAAATTTGTAGAGCGATATCCCTTCCAAGTACTTTGACTTAAGTCACCATGGCTGTACAGCAATTCTCATTCTGACGATGACACTTCTCTTCCCTCAGTTATCATCATTCACTATACCCATCACAGTCACTCTAGAACAAAGTTGAAAGCCAGCATTGCAGATTGGTAGGGGTTAACATTCGAAACTTGTACATGCGTTTACATGTCTAGTTTTGAGATAGGAATGATGCCACATTCCCCCTGCATCCCAAAATGATGAGGCTAACTTTACCAGGCAACGAGCGTTATATGAGAGTTCAAAAGTGCATGTTTTTTGTGCTTTTACTCTACTGCCCTTAAAAGTAACATGGTTCAGAGTAACTAGTGTCATTGGTGAGTAGTTTGGGAAAATAAATTCAGTTTAGGAAATGGAATCTTATTTGGGAAGAGTCAAAAAGGAAAAGGGTGCAATAAATTTGCAAAGGAAGGAGTATTAATGAAAAGACCACTTTTGAGGCTTTTAAATGTCATTATCCTAAACCTACATATATATACACAAACACAAATCTTGACTCTTTATACTCGCAGAAAGCATTGAAATTTCAGCTGTCCAAAAATGCGCTTAAAATATAATATATATATATATATGTACAAATATAAACACTCAAACCTTGACCTCTTTATACTGTCAGGAAGCAGTGAAATCTTGCTATTCAAAAATGAGTTCGAAACATATATCCCTTCTCCAGAAATTATTTCTTTAAGTGTTCCCCGAATCAATAGTGTACAAGACACACCTGAACTACATTGCTACCTAAACTCAGCCACAAAGATGACATATATGAATAAGATATTGGAATTTTAATAGTATATTGAAAAAAGATTGATCCACATTGAACACAAAAATATAATCTATCATTATTTATCGTCCTTGACTAAATACAAAGGATTCTTTTCACACAAAGATTAAACATACTTCACCAAACACTGCAAACTTCTCCTGAATTGCCTCTTGTAAGCGATCTTCCGCTTCATCTTCTGAAATTTCTGGAAGCATTAGGAATATGGTAAGAATAAAGTCAAGAAATAGAAAAACCACCATCAACATCTTTTGGCCATTATCAATTTAGTACAGAAATATAATGGAGCTAGGGACAACTAAAATCTGACAAGCCTGCCACAGCGAGTACATTGCCACAAATATTTTGCAGGCAACTTAAGATAGCCATCATTCTACAATGAAATGAAATATAAACATTGAATCATTAAATTCCAGTGCTGGCAGTAGCCCATCAAAAAACCAAAATATTACACATATGAAATGAATGGAACCATGAAAAGCAGCAGAATTATTTCAGGTGAACAACCAGTACCATGAGATTATTTAATTTAACTGATTACACCTCACCAGAAAAAATTTCACTAGGCTAACTAAATACCTGTAACTGCACCGATTGTTTTCTCCACATTTGGTAGGCCTTGTTCTGTGCGCACACCTTCTCCACCTACTGAAGGTCCCCATGAAAAAGGACCTGCAGTCAAGTCAATAAATGCCCACCTGATATACAACAATTGTGAACAATTAAGAATTTGGAAAAAGAGAAAAGGAAAAAAGAAGAAGTAGAAGAAGAAAAATACACAAGAAAGAGAAAGCAAGAGTCATGTACCCAACCTATGATTTCCAATCCATGTATCAGTAAGACATTCAGCATGAAAGCCACTGAAGTCTCCAGACTTCAAATCTTTCTCTAAAAAAAGCTTCAAATCATCATTTTTCCCATTCCAAAACTGCATAAACAAAATTAAAAGCTCAAATTAGAAGACTTCATTAACAGAATGGCTACAGAAACTTTCAGAGTCTGATCTTTGCAGCCACTGCATATTTTTTAAGATGTGAAACAAGCATTTGCCACTTGTTAATTAGTATTTTAGTCACTATAAGAGATATACCTGCACAACTTTGCTCTGTATTATATCAGCTGTGTCTTTCCCTTGATATAGCCTTTTGACATTGTTCAATGCATCTAGGCAACCATTATACCACTCTATCTGAAAATTGTATAAGAAAGATCCGAGAAAGACAATGAAAATCATCACTCAAAATTTTTGCAAAAGAAAATGGAAGAATCAAGCAGCAATAAACCTCCCCTCGCATTTTGTTTTATTTCATATTTATTAAACATACTGTGCAAGATTCTTAGAAACCTTAAAGTATTGAAAGCAGCCTAAGCGGCTGCAAGAGTTACCATCATGATATCACAATAGAGATGAAAACTACATCAGTGGGTAGACAATCAGACCTTGTATGTGTTTCCACAATGCATTATGCCATTATCACTAGAAATTTTAGCCTAATCAAATTCAGAATAGAATCTCATTCAACAAAAAAGTTGGCTGTTCAATATGTGCCAATTCGGGAAGTCCAGAAATTTGTGGCAATTTATTTTAGGTATAACAAGTTACAAGAGTTCTAAATTTCTCCACTATATATGTCACAGATAGATGCATAACAAATTTAGGCAGGAGTATAACTTACCGTGTCAGTCTCCTCTGTTATGGTCCAGGAAAACTTTGCCATTGGATGCTTCTCATACAAAGGTTTTCTAATTTTATCAAGAGCTAGCAGGATTATCAAATGTAGAAATTAGCTACTGCAGAATATGTTTCTCATCTCATCAAATAGAAGAGGGCAAACCAAAGGCAAGTTCTACGCACCAAAAACACTCTCTGGGATTCTTCCAGACTGAAGAATTCTTCCTTGCAAGTCCTTATTCTGCAGAAATCAACTCCAATGCATATGAAATGAAATAGCAGACAATGGAAAAGAAAGAAAAACTAGATTGTTACAAAGCGGAATAAATAGCTCAAACTGGAAAACGCAAATGTAAACTAATGGAGAATTGGTTCTTTACTTGAGACACAACAGACGGTATACAGTAATTTGGATATGTTAATCATACTTCAAGTATAGAGTAAAAATTTAATAGTCTATGAAAGGGAATTGGAAATGCAGAGTATGTAAAATGAATGTTCCTAACAGAAACAGAAATGCAACAGTGGCTATATAATTATAAACTATACCTCCTTCAGGAAGCTTATTTCGGACTCGGATAAGCCTCTCCTGTATTTGACATCAAAGTTAATAAACACACCTAGAATGTAGAAATAAATGGAAGACAATACACGCAACCAGAATTTTTCTTGAAGGCAGCAACGGATATAAAGTAATATGAGAAAGTAAGGTGAATATAGAATTACTTGCCGAATTAACATGTAGACCACAAATTAAAGAGAAGCTATCAGTCATAAAATAGGAGAATTCATGGCTTGCAACTATAAGGCTGGTTTACAGATCAATTTCACTTTTCTCTAATTACCATAAACATAATTCATTTAATATCCTAGAAGTTCAATCTCCAAAAACAAGTAGCATATATGGATGTTGGCATTATATCAGCATAACCACTTCAAGGCTCCAACCTAATCAAGAAGACTCATATTATTGGCCACATACATCCTAATAGACTTAGTACACATACATTCCCTGGTAAAAGCACTCTTTTAAAATTTTGTTTGGGAAGAGAAATATCATGTTTTAGTGATGCCCAAAATGAAGACAGTCGTTCTATGATATACAGAGCAACAGAACATAGCCAGAGAATCTCAGTATTAAAACTGCAATTGTAGCATAAGCTATAAAGGTTCAGAATACCCAACATCCATGATATGAGGCATCCTTTGAAGCGATGGATTCTCAAATCTTGAGCTTATAGTCTTTTTCTCTTTTTCCTAAGGATGGAGAGGGCAGGATTTTTATTTTTGTATTAGATTTCAAAACTTAATCAATGTTTAATGACAAAAGGATGTGTAGTAAATTCTAGTTCTAGTCAATCAAATGAGGCTCATATATTTTAGGCTTCAACGTCATATACCTGCAAAGTTTGGATCGATGCATAATGTAAAGAAAACTTTCTTCACAAATATATGTATTTAATTTGCAGGCCCGTGCAATATGAACATATGTGAAATCCTCATCATAAGGCATTGTAGACACAAATAACAGTCAAAAAATGTATCCCAAAAAACACTAGTTTTAGAGGAGTACAGAGCAAAATGCTGCAAGCATAAACATATCTATGGATTGAATCTAAGTCCAAGGTAGATTCCAAGGACTACCAGGATAATTGGCATACTCTACCCCCAAGGAGAGAAATGCTATAGTTTTTGAAGGATAAGGGGAAAGGCACTAATATTGAAGAAAGATTCCTTGTAGCTCTGTATTATTTTATTAAGGAACACTCCCTGATAATCAAGTTTTTCTCCTCACCTTTTTTCAGATGATGTAAAAACATGTATGAATAGCTAAAATCTTAAGGTGTAACCTTGGTGAATGGTGACTATTGAATAAAACATCCACCATGCACGAAGGAAAAAGAAAACCTACACCACAGGCATATTAATCTTGTTCGTTGTCAATTCCTGTCAAGGGAGAAGAGCTACCTTCCCCTGCCTCCTATCTTTCTTCTCCTCTCTTTCCATTCTTTCAGCACCCTATGTTCTCAATTCTAATCACAAATGTAATACACTATGTCCACATGTTTCCTGCAGCATAAACAACCAAAACACTGTTTTCCTAGGAATCTCAGTTCTCAGGTTTGCTATGACCAGAGATCCAAACTGATTTTGTCTCAAACCTCTCATAATACACGATCAACTTAACCCCTTGCTTAATTTTCAATCTATAAAATCTAGTCAAAGCCTACCACAAATTTGACTTTATCAAGGCTAACCTGCATCACTTGCAATAAAGTTTGAGTAATTTGTTTCGTTGCTAAACTAAATGTTTAGACAAAATTTGTCTCTTTCATCAGTATATGATCAAAGAGGATTGGAAAACATGATATTGCTGAGTTTATTTTAGCATGTTTTGTTGGATAAGAATTGGCAATATTGACTATGACCCTAAGAGCTTAGACATAGTTCTCGCATGGAATTGATGTATAAGTAGATTGAATAAATAATTACAAATGGATTAAGATCTGAATCCATGACAATCAGTCAGATCCATTGGTCAAAACTTAGAAAGTATGGCAAGCGGATACAAGTTACACAAATTCCAACCTGGATCGTATGGATAATCTGCATAAATATTAAGTAGATTTTTTAAAGAAAATAGACACTTTATAGCTGCTTATATGGGAGAGTGGAGCAATTCAAAGCAGGTGAATTTGTTTCACTTTGATCAGGCTATTACCCAACAAAAGCATTACTAATAACTTGAAAAACTTTGGTGCAACAATCATATAAAAATAACTAACCTTTTTAAGAACAATAGAAACTATAAAATCACCTTTGATATTCCACCATAAAATTTCATTTGAAATTGAATTTTCAAGGATATCCAACCCTCCGCCTCCTTGTATCAAAAAAATTGACGCTAATAGATTAAACAGAAAACACGTATCATGCAAATTCTAGTACCATGAATAATATTTTCCAAGTTAACTTCATGAAGCAGGCTTAGATAATAAGAAACAAAGCACAAGAAGGGACCTCTCAGTCTCATAAGGTCCCCATAGAAAAGGATAGCTATACTAATTCTGCATGCATCAGGTCATCAAAAAGAGGTGGAGGAATGTCCCAAACGCAAAAATCTGTTTCTCACTGCATAAATGTAACAATTTACATTTCAGGAAGACTTACCGATAGCCATATTTAGCTCTTTTTGCATCAGGCTTTGGGTTCAAAATAAAGACATTGTATGCATCTTCCAACTGTAAATACTCCACAAGGCTGGTGAAAACAACACCTATCATATCAACATCAACTTGCCAAAGACCTATTCCATCATCCCTTTGAAGAGAAGCAATGAAGATTACAAAAAATGAGCACAGAACAATTATGCTAAAAAAATCATCACGAACTTAAAGCCTTCACCTAATTTCTAGAGCATTAAGTACCTGATACTAGAGACATCATCCCTTCGGCCAAGGACATCAATAGCATGCTCAAATATGGATGTAACGTTTTCGCCCATTTTGATGGCGTGAACAGAAAAGCTACAGATGCATTTGACAAAAAATAAATAGATGACCAAATAAGGAACAATAACAATAGCAACAGATTCCACAAGAAAAAAGTTCACACGGTATGGTGCATTCGTGCTTATATCAGACATACAAAAAAATAAATAAATAGATAAATAAGTTAAGGAGAAACTAATGAACGTGGGTAATACTTGTGATTTATGTGACTGATCAGAGGAAGATGGTGGCGTTGCTCTCCATCTATGCTGATCTTGTAAAACGGTGCAAGAATTTCTCCAATTTTTGGAATTCTTGTGTGTTCAAATATATGATCAATTTTTGTGAACCAGCGCTCTAATTCTTCAACATTTAGCTCAAATTCTGAACAGGAAGAAGTAGAAGATGGTTATATAACATCAAATGGAATAAAATGGCAAGATGGTTGAAGTGAAGCTATACAGATGTATCGAGTATCATCTCAATATACCTTTATTCCCATTCCCTTCAAACCCAATGAAAATAAAGTTTACAGGCACTGGAAGATACATTGAGTCAACTTCAAAAAGCTTCAAATAATTTGCAATGTTTCCTGAGACCAAAAAGAAATACACCATTAAATTCGGATATAATAAAATTTAAGTGACATGATGATTTCATGTAGGGTAAGAAATCAATTATGCAAACTTTCACACTTATTGCAACTTGGTGAATTTGGAGCAGATGAATACCTATATCAGAAACTAAAAATGTAGAATAAAGTGCTGATTATATCAGTAGCAGAAGTTATCAAGTCAAGAAACAGAATAAACGAAGGGACCCCGAGATGATCAGAATTCTGGAAAACTATTCACTACGAAACATAACAGTGCATCCTCTTAAGAGCCATTGATTCATTAGCACATTGGCAAAGTGAAAAGGAAGTTGATGCCTTTCTGGAACATGTGGTCCAGAGTTTCTATAACAATTGCCAGTCATGCAGTAATGAACAACACTCTCGTTGGCAGCAAATTTTCAGTGAGTAGATCTTTGGCTTACTAAAAGGAATAGGGATTCACTTCTAAATCTGCAACTAGTCTGTGACAACCCCTCTGCCAGGCTTACAGGAGATGAACTTCATATGCACTGGAAGTTGCATAGAGAGCAGTAAGCTCAGCTCACTGAATCCTTATTCAAAACCTCCTGCTTTACCCCATGTTAATAACCCAAACTAATGGCAAATAATAGGTTGTTTGAGCTTATGAATAATTTAAACATCATAACTATAATTTGGATAGAAATGTCAAAGAGAACAGAAACTATTTTATGAATCCAAGCTATAGGCCTTACTAGGTTTACAGATAAGTAAATATGCATACCATCTTAAACTACAGGAACAAATTAATGAAAAGGCGGCACATGTATACAGACACATGTAACAAGTACGACTCATCTGTGTAAAGGGAAAAAAGATTGGCTGAAGTTAAATGTTAAACGATGTTTCAAACAACTATTCACCCGATCAAGAATCCTATAGCTAATGTCTTAATCCATTAATTGGATTTTTTAGAGGACTAATTTTCCAGAAGTTCAAGATGCATCTCCAGCCTGCAACTCCACTCAAATTTTAACTAAATAGAAACAGCAACCAAAGCTCCAAGAATTTAAGGAATCACATAATACTCTTGCTATAGAAACTGCTTCAACCATTCAATTCAGAGAACTCAAAAGAAACAACTAACATAGGTCAATTAAATTCGATAATATAAATTCAAGTAGTACAAGCTAGTGAAATTTGGCGACTGCCTGAAGAGATGCATTGCCATACAGAATAAGTACCTGCCTTGGTGTAGTTGATGGCATCAATTTTGCTTGGGTTAGATGATTCCAAATCATCGAAGTCTGTACTCACCATCAATGCCAATTAAAGAAGAAATGAAAGTTAAGACGAGGTTTCTAAGATCTGAATCATTGGCAAAACAACATTGAAGGCTTTTCTGTAGAAAGAAATCATACCAGTGCGTATAACAGACTCGCTCCAGAACCGACTTTTCTCTTTAAGATTAAACAAAGAAAATACAGATGATTTCTTGCTTTTGCGATTGCCAAATGAAGCCCCACTTGACGTATCCTTAAATAACTGACATAAAATAATTATGGCAACAACCTATCAGAATATCCAAATGTCCAGATGTATTCAAATATTCGTCTACTCTTCAGCCCCTCTCAGCAATTTTTTAGTTTTAAATTATCCAAACTAAATAGGCTTAGTCAACTGATTCAAACACTCAATTTTACAATTATACAGCAATAAGAAAACAATAAAAGGGCATTTTAGCTACTGTAAATTTAATACTACATTCCAGGAAACTTAACATACAATTAAAGAAACAGTCAGGGCATTCAAATGAAGGGGGAAAAAAACTCACCAAGAAGGAAAGCAAAATTAGGGAGAGAAGGCGAGAAATACGAGGACCGAACATCGAAGTGGATCTCCACATTCAGTCTCGATTGACCTCTTTACTAATTCTGAACTTTGAAAAGTTAGAATAGAATCAACGGATATAGATATGAAAAAACCCAGAATTCAATCGAGCAGCGATGGATCGATGGTTTTGCACAGAGCTATGGATGGGAGAAATGACTTGAGAAAAACTACAGCGACTGGCGACAGAACAAAAGGCATAGGCCACTTTACTCTCCGGTATCTTTTCATCCAATTGTCTGCAGTGGGTCACTGGTAATGGACTCGCGTTTCGGACGAGTCATTATAGTCTGACGCTTATGCCCATTTTATTTCCCGTGGTATATTATATGGTGCGTAGTATGAGAAATGAATATAATAATTCGCAAAGGATGTTCGTATTGAACATGGAATTAGATTTTTCAATTTTTAAGTTTGATAATTCGGTTAAAGTTTCAAAAATAATAAATTAAAAATAAAAATTTATGTTAAAAAAATTAAATATAAAATAATAATTTAGTATTCTGTATGTTCAATAAATTGAAATCGAACCAAATATGAATTTTTACACCAAGTAAAAAGTAATATTGAATCAATTTTTTTCTAATTCAATTCTAGCACCTATTAAAATTTTTTTATTCCAATTGATCAAACTAAAATTAATTTTTTTGTAAAAATAAAAAATAATTAATATCAAATCAATACTAATATTCCCTCAATTTACTAAACTTCAAACATTCATAATTTTCAATCAAATTGTAAAAGTAAGTGGAGGAAGTATAGAAACCATTTCTTATTAATTAATAATTACTATCATCACACTTTATTTTAATTGAAGTGTATATAAAATCACCTGCATCATGATGTGATTATAAATTCTTTAAATATTTAGCCCCATTTACTTCCAACAATTAGTTGGATATAATATTTTATTTAACCTAATATCATGCATATTTTTTATGATATAAATTCAAGATAAATGCCTTCGCCCAATATAAAAATTCAACGTCATGGGATGAGGCATGAGGCATGACACCTTAAGTGGGATGTTTTTATCCAATTTTCTTTTGCCATTTATTAATAAAAGCAAAATATCCAAATTATCCTTATAATCCTAAAACAAATTACACAAAATGACATCTATTTGAAGATACTCAACATTTTATTTTATTTAAGTTATTAATTTAGTTGGCAAAATACAAAAATAAAATTAGTTTACCTAAATATAATAAAAATAAAACAAACCATATAGTGGAGTTTTAGGTAAAATAAAATTCAACTAAACTATTTAAATTCGTGAATAAATAATATTTATTTGAATAAATTTAATATTTTATTTTCTTTAAGTTATTAATTTGATTGGCAGAATATAAAAATTTTATCAATTATAAAAAATTTAGATTTATTAATGACTCATAATGTATTATTTAACACACACAATATGATATTTTTTAGTCTTTAGAATAAAGGGTATACCGCTAATATATATATATATATATATATTAGTTATAATAATCCATCAAAGCACACAAGTGATGGCTATTATTGACTAATTTATCATTTGAACAATTCCATAAAATAAGTATGATATTTATTTGATTATTTAATCTGATTAGTCATTCCATCCCGTATCTAATTAATCATTCTTATCACATCACACAAAGTAAATGGGCCTCTGCATATTAAATATACACGCAATCAATGCACACTCGATATGTATAAAAATAAAAATCAACCATACCATAATGATATAGTTTCAAAATTCAAATAACTTAAAAATAATTGCTACAATAAAAAAAATTCAATAAATTAATGCTAGATAAAAACTCTTCAGTGGCTTTGGAAGAAATTATAGATAAAAGCAAAAAAAAAAAAAGCTTTGATGAAAAAATCATATATAATCATATATGATTTATAAATAAATATATATATATATAAAATAAGAAGTTGGAAATATGAAAACAAAATATAAATAAAAAAATAAAAATGTGTATAATCATATATAACCTTCATCGAATATATTAACTGGTAATATTGGGTTGGTAATTAATTTATGTAAATATGATTATATAAAAAGAAAATAAGAGTATTTTAGGGAAGTAATTGAAAATATATCAAAATGGGGGTAAATTCTTTATTAATAGTACATATATATGTATACATGTAGCACCCCCTCTTAGGATGGCACTTAAGTTGAGATGCTACCAATTCAATTTTAATATTTTGCTTATAACAAACAATAAGCTTATAAAATTTCTCTTCAAGTCCTTCAAGAAATGCATAGTACTTTAATTTAACACATTCTGGGTAAAATATCTAAATACATAACATTTACAATCTTAGGCCTTCATGAACATTTGTGATATATCACAACATTTCAAACTAACTTAACATACATGGGGTTCTATATATATAACCAAAAGTCTAGTATTTTACAAAATGCATTCACACTTGAGGACTTCGGTCACCATCTATGCTTGTTTGAAAGAAATCAAAATAATGTAGGAGGGGGAGTTCGAATAACTCAGTGAAGCAAGCGTTTGCATGTATAGGAAGAATTAGAATGAAATGGAATACAATGTACAAATGTAAGAAGAACATTCATTCTAAATTCAGATAACTAAAACACAAGTCACGACATCTGGATAATGGAGATATTGAAGATAACTAAAACTAGTGTTTCTTATGCAATACTTTGTGAGCTGACTTGATGTCTTCCTATACTGACAAAGAGTCATTCACATTTAATACATTTCATAGAAGATTTCAAAATTCATAGACATGATTAGTTTTGACAAACCCAACGAACGAGTTATTCCATGAAAAACTTAAGTTTAAAAATCCAAGATTTTTATAAATTTTATAAAACAGATTAGATAATAACATTTTATAAAATCAATGATACTAGCATATTTTACATGTACGACTGTATAACGACCTTCCCTTTATGTCTCCTGGTTTGTATAAAGGATACAACCATAAAATGGACTACCCCCTTTATATCACCTCAATACTATAAAAATGATACGACCATAAAATGGCCTACCCCCTTATATCACCTCAACGAGTGGCCAACTCGCCAAACTACTGCAACACGAATCGGTAAAGCTAATCCTCAGAAATCAACTCTCCCCTAAAGATAAGATTGTAACCGCACGAATCAAGACTGATCCTCGCTGATCAAGCTTTAGGCTATAGTCAACCCTCGACTACCTAAAGTCAAGATCGCAATCACATAAGCTAATAACACTATTTTATCACCAATTTAACAGTACTAATATGGAAAGGTCTAGCACTAAAATCCAGAGGTGCTAACGGGAATAGAATCAAGAGGGGCCCCTACTATATATGCTCCTATCAACTAATGTGGTCCTTTGCTCTGCTTGGCACATATTTTATAGTACTGACCGAACAAAACATTTAAATGAGTCAAGAATACAACGAGGTACAAGTTTAGAATAATTATTATACACGATATATTGGCCAACAAGGTCATTTAAGGTTATGAAATGATTCAACAAGTAATATAGGGTCAGCCGACAAACTTGTGGGGTATAAGGAACAAAAAACAAACATTATAATAAAAGTTCTAGACACCATAATAGAAACAAACAATAACCCTTACAAGGGTTTATGAAACAAGCAACAGATAACAAATAAGATCTCAAACAATTCACGAAATACAATAGCCAAGATACAGTTACGAAACATAAGCAAGTTTAACTCTCATATGGTTTTATCACAGCGACAGATAAGTATAAGAAGGTGCCAGATTGGCTGACCCTTATAGGGTATATAAGCAAATACCTGAAAGGTTAGATCCTTACCTCTTGTAGTTTTAGCAAAACAACCATAATTTGCAATCTACTGATCGGTAGGACCCACTTCGTCGTTACCTAATCAAAAGAATATTTCCATAGTTAATTTTGTATTCAACTCTAATAGTCTTCTAGAATTGCATCATAAGCATTCTAACCCCACTAACTATCGATCAACACGATAATATAGGTTCAATATGTTCTATCTACACAAAGTACCTCAATGAATCAATTATTCTAAAATTAGTTACGATGATCTATATTGGTTCAAAAATAGCATGATATCTCGTTCTTATATATGAAGTCATGATCATATAATATCATCATCTTAATTCACATAATATAGTTCAATTCCCTATATAATTAATCCTAAGCAAATACCATTTAGTCTGACATTACATAATCCTTATTATCATTATTAAATCCAAATTTGGCATCTAGCACAACATGTCTGGGTCCACTATTCAATATTCCTTTTTGCATAAGGATCACACACATTTGTATATATATACCAATCATACCCAAATCTCATTCTTAGTATATATACAAAGCTTATAATGGAAAGGTACAATATATACATATATATCAAGTACATCCAACACTAAATTTCAAAGTCAACCATTGGAGTTCTAAAACCACAAACCAATAACATAGATACGTTCATTGCATTGAGGAGGTGAACATGCCTCTCTACCATCGCTTGTTGTTGGAAAATGTCAACACCAACACCAAAATATGCGCCTTGACGAGGGCTTTCCAATGGTCTAATCAATTTCACCAAAGGTAGCCCGGAAGACCTCTAATTGAAGCTCCACCTCACACCACCACCTCCGTTTTTCAAAATTCCACCGTTACTCCATCATCAAGCTTTCAAGTAAGGGTATCAAAACCTTCCCCAAGCTAAATGTTACTAGAATCCATGCCTAGAAACCAAGCTTCGCCCTCTTCCATTGTCACCTGTCAACCACCACCGTGCTGGGTCTTAACTTCAAAAAAGTTCGATGGTCCCATCAGTGAAATAGCTTGCATGATATGTTAAAGTGATGCCGGTGAAAAGGAGAAGAAGGTTGTCACAATGGTTTTGAGAGAAAAGCAGTGGTTGGAAAAGTCTCTTGTAAAGGGGGGTGTGGTCATGGGAAGAAGATGAAATTGAAATGGGGTGAAATGTAAAAATGGGATATTTATAGAGGGCAAATTTCAAATTTCAATTTTTGACCCCAAAAAGAAATAAAACCATACAATCAAGTCCTGCAACTCTATTAAAATTATGGATAAACCCTAGTTGACTTAGAGCTTTCCATGCAAACCTCAACATTTGAAAATGTCATCCAATTAAGTCTTTGTAAATTGCAAATTAACCCCAAATTTTATAAAATTCGTGCATTTAAGTCTTTTTGATTTATTTTTTGAGCCCCAAAATTTGTCAGACTTAATATTTTAGTTTCTAAATTCTTATTTTCTAAAATACAAGTTTTAGGGGCATTACAATACATATTCTAACATTTTCAAAAATAAATTAGCAAAAAATAACATACATACTATTAATATTAAAAAGCCTACCGCCTTTTGATGTGTTTTCAAATATTTTTCATAATATGTGCTCAAAATTTTCTTTTCCAAATCTTCATGTCTACATCCTACTTCACTACAAGAAAACTAACTTTCATTGATGGAAAATTACTAACAAATAAATTCTATTGGTAATTACTGATATATTTCAAAATCAAACTTTAAAAAGTTTTGCCAACAAATTTACCAACGAAATCAGTGATGGACAAAATATTCATTGGTAATCAGTTGGTAAATTAGCAAGAGAAATAGAACTCGTTGGTAATGGATCAGTAACTTTTTCCGACAAAAGTAAATTCCATCGGTAATTCGTTGGTAAGATTTCCAACAAATTAATGTTTGTTGGTAATCCATCGGTAATTTTTCAATATATATAATTCCGTTGGTAAAATTTCTAAGATATGTACTTCTATTGGCAATCCATTGGTAAAATTTTCAAGAAATATAATTCCGTCGACAATTCGTTGGTAAAGTTTCTAAGAGATATAACTCTATTGGTAATCCATTGATATAATTACCAACAAAAATAATTTGTTAATAATTCACTAATATGTTAATCAACACATTTTTGTTAATTATTATTTAATTAAATAACATTATTGAAAGTTATATATTAGTATAATTAAATAATAATTACATTTTTATAGTTGTATATAAGCAAAAAATAATTACATAAAATTAAATTTTATAATGAAAGTTGACTACTCATTAAAAACTTGTAAATAATTAAATTTTTAATTTAAAAATTTAAAAATTAAAAACTTAATTACTATAATTAAGATATTCAAAGGCTATTGGAATAATAAGAACCACCTCGAGTGTCATCTTCACTTGAAAAAATTATCAAGAAGTTGAAAAGAGCAATTCAACAACAAGAAAAGATCAAGTTGGTAAAGACTCATAAATAGAGAAGAGTTAAAATAATAGTTGCATGTGTTTTCACTTGGATATTTTGGTACTTTTGTCTTGCAATTTATGTGATCTAGTTCTTGAATAGTTTGTTGAAGTTTTAGTTTTTTGAAGTTATGATTTTGTTTTGTGGTTTTATGGAGTTTGTAGTTTTGTGAACTTGGTACTCTTGCCTTGCATTTTATGTAGATTTAATTGTTGAATGGTTTGTGGAAGTTTTAGTTTTTTAAAATTGTGATTTTGTGTTGTGGTTTTATTGGAGTTTGTAGTTTATTGAGGTTATGTTTGTTGAGTTATGGTTATGTTGAATTAGTTTGTTAAAATTGTAATGATTTTTGAAGTTTTGGTTTGTTGAAAATATGGTTAATATTATTTGATGACGGATTTGATGAAGAATTGATATTTAATGTATTTTTAAATTTGGTTTTATTTAGCATTAATCAATAGATTTAATTGCTATAGGTTATTAAAATTTTATTTAAAAAATTATAAAAAAAGAAAAAAAAATTTCAACGAAAAGTATTGACGGGTTTACCAACAGATTGTTAATCAAACAAAAAAAAAGACTAAATTTACCAATAAAAAATCTATCGGTAAATATTACTAATGGATTATCAATGAAAAAAAAGACTAAATTTACCGATAGATATTTAGTTGGTAAATATTTACTAATGAATTTTTGTTGGTAATATAACCAATGTCCATACCAAATTTACGAATAGAAAATTCATTAGTAATTATTACCAACGGACTTAAAATCTATTGGTAAAATTTATCAGTGGGGTTATTGCCAATGAATAATTTCCATCAATAAAATATATTACCAATGAATTTTTCATCGGTGAAAGCCAGTTTTTTTTGTAGTGTTATACCATAAAATAGTCCCATGAATGTCATTCATTTTCTTTTCTTAGATTTTTTCTCCATATTTCTAACTTCTTCTTATAGCTATGGTTTCTTTCATTTAAATTAATTTTTTCACTTTTACTTATCTTATTTTTTTGAAAGCTTCATGAATGAGCTTGTCATTGGTATACCAGTTGGTTTCATTTTCAAAGTCCATTTTCATATTTTATACTATCCCACAAATGAGACACATTACCCTTTTTATATTTTCACCCAACATCATTTTTATTTGGATATTGTTATTTGCACTCCAATTGATTTTTAGTTTATAAAAATAGATCGTTATATCCCTTTATTTTCAAAATATCATTTAATTAAAATTGTTGGATAATTATGCCCTTAGTATACTATTCTTTGTCATATTAAATATATTCTTAATTCATTTTTAGCCTTGATTCATTTCATGTCAAAATTAATAAAACACATAAAAGTGTACAGATTATCCCATCTCTAAATTCAATCATCTCACTGAAAACATAACTATGGACTTCAATAGAAAAATGATAACATCACTAGAAAAATAATATATTTCCACACCTCAAATGTGGGTCTTGTTTTGTTTTATAAAGATTGCTATGTAAAGTTATTTCAATCAGAAAAGTGAAATAAAGGAAAAAATGAGCACCGCACTTTGTTATTTAGATTTGACAAAAAAATCACCCACAGGTACCCAAAAAAATGCGGATGATTTTACCCACCAGTTGATTATCTACCACTTTTTGATTGAACCTATGAGTAACCCGTGACCAATCATATACATATATATATATATGTATTGAATTTTTCTCTAATTCTTACAAATAATTTGGATGATATAACACATTTTTCTATAGTAACAACAATGTTTAAGTGGTATTTAAATTTTTAGTTCAAATGGTTTTGACATATAGTGGGATTTAAATTTGAACTTCAAAAAATAATATAACTTAAAAAATATAGATGTTTAAACATTTAAGTTGTACTTTTCAAACTCCAATACTTGAAATACTTTAAGTACTTGTTCAATGTAATATTTAAAATTTTATAGCCTCTTTTATTAGTTTTATTTAAGTAATATTCGAATAACAATATGTGAGTTAACAAATAGCTATTAATTTACTATTAAGTATAAAAAATATAAAAACACCGGTACTTGCGGGTTACCCACCACCCATAGTTATGGGTAATGGGTTCACTATCTCGTATCTAATAAAAAATAAATAATTTTATAACTAAATTTAGTGAATCTGTCATTACCCATTCCTAGGTAACCCAAGGGTATCTAATTACCAAATTTATTGTTATTTCATATTAAGTTGGACAAATTATGGTAGAATATTTTCATGAGTAACAATGTTGAAATTGATAATTATTATATTAAAGGGTATATTTTTCTTGTAAATTAATATCAATGAGTTGAAAAGTAAGTGGATATTTTAGTCAATAACCTAACACAAAAATTTACAATGGAGTGCGGATAACAAATTTTGGAGTGCAAATAACAATATCATTTTTATTTTTATTTTCAAAACATATTTTATTAATCTATATATCTTTTCTCTCTATTCTATTATTTTTATCCTTCTCCACCTACAACCTATTAAAACCAACATAATCATTACTTTTCTAACAATTTATTCAAATATAAATTTAGTTTCAACTCTTTTTACTAACTAACATAAGATAGAATATTTTCATGAGTAACAATATTGAAAGTAATAATTATTATATTAAAGGGTATATTTTTTCTGTAAATTAATATCAATGAGTTTGAAAAGTAAGTGGATATTTTAGTCAATAACCTAACCCAAAATTTACAATGGAGTGTGAATAATAAATTTTGGAGTGCAGATAATAATCATTTTTATTTTTATTTTCAAAACACATTTTCTAATAACTTATATATCTTTTCTCTCTATTCCATTATTTATATTTTTCTTCACCTACAACCTATTAAAACCAATATAATCATTACTTTTTCAACAATTTATCCAAATACAAATTCATTTTCAACTCATTTTTACTAACTAACTTCTCAAATTTTAGAAATGATGGAAATGAAAATAAAACCAAATGGGCCCTTAATTTTTTCTCTCTATTGTAGCAATATTTTCAAACTGTTCTAATTTTATATATAGTTAATTCTCACTTTTCTTAGATACACATGTATTGAATTTGCACTGACCATTGTCCTTGGATGTGAATGTGAAATTCCAATAGCTTGCTAAGTTATTTTTCTTGAGCATATCTCAAAAAAATATTTTCTACAAGAAATCTACCAACATATGTAAGGAAAGGCAATTGGAGGTGGAGTTTTTGTTCATGCAATGCATGTTTCAGTGAGCCGTCATTTGACAACAAAATAATGTCTCATTTGACATCAAAATAATGTCCAAGCTTCATATAACACGACTAAAAAAAATGGCTTTTTTGCGAAGAAAATTTGTGATGGATTTTCCACCACAAAATATTTCGTCGCACTAGCACCAGCTTGTGTTGGTGTTGTTGCCAGTAGCTGCTGCTAGTGTGGCTAGCACCAACACACTAACACTAGCTTGCGTTGATGTTGCTGGATAGTGACTAGATTTGAAATTTTTTTAATTTTTTTTTGAAAAATTAATATTAATTTTCAAAAATGTTAATGTTGTTTGTTTGTTGTTTCAGGTTTGGAGACTTTATATTTTGCGTTATCTCCATTAATTGAGGTAATGTTCTTAATTATGTTACAATTTGATTATGTTTTAATTATCATCATTATGTTTTAATTAATTATCTCCATTAGTTAAAATTTGATTATATTTTAATTAAAATTTGATATACATTTTAGTTTTCTCTATTATGTTTTAGTTAATTATTTTCATTAGTTAAAATTTGATTGATGTGTTAGGTAAACTCAAATAATAATTTATTATTTTTGGTTTAATAATTTGATTTAGCATAAATAATGATTTATGTATTAGTTGAAATTTGAGTTAAGTTTTATATTCATTTTAAATGTTGTTATATTTGTTAAAGTTATGTTTTTATTTGAATTAAAACTTTATTAGAATTTTGATTGAGTTAAATTTTATAGTACTACATATTGAATTGTATTAAATTTTTAAGTTTTAATTTAGTTTATGGAATTATGATTTATGAATAAATATGTGCACTTGTAACATGTACCTAATAATATAGCCTATCTTGACTGTGATGGATATCTTTTGTGAGTGTGTTGATTTTAGTGGAGCATTTAGAGATTAGTTTGAATACTTTGTTTTGATTTTTATATTTTTTTAGTACAATACATTAGAAATGTTTAGAATTTGTGGAATTAGTAAGGGGGTGAGATGTTGGGAGAAGGGGTGGAGCCTTCTCATTTGTTGCTAATTGGTTTTTTAATTGCTTGCATGATAATAATGGACATAAGGGGGAGTGTTTATATGTTATTATGTGTTTACGAATATTATTAATTATTTTCAATTGAAATGATGCTACTTATTAAATTGATTTTTATTTTTTGGGCAATTTGGATATCTTATTTTAGGGAGTTGTTTGATACACATTATTATCTTTGTGATAACAAATTAGTCCTTTGTGAAAAATTTTGCTAGAGGAATCATGAAATGCATAAATGAAATAATACATGAATTTGAGGAACAGTTTTGATGTTTACATCCCAATGAAATTTCAAAGAGGCTTGAGATTATGTAATCTCCCTCACAAACCCACTACTTCAATAGCTATTAATCTCATTTATAGTGTTAGCTTTGAATAAATTATGGGCCGACCCGCAAATCTCATCTTCCATATCAAACAAGAGATTACCTTATATTAAAAGCCATGGTAGATGTTAATATCCCAAATCAAGCATACCCCAAATAATTTGTTTACCAACTTTAATTGTTAGGTCATCCTTTCATCTTTTTGTCGATTAGTCTTCGTTCTTTGTTTATTTTCTAATAATAATAATAATAATAATAATAATAATAATAATAATAATAATAATAATAACTAGTTACTTTCCAACCAACCTACATTAATAAAGTAACTAATCGCATAGTGCTATCAAAATTGAAATATTTATAATAAAATTACTTTTGCAACATTCAAATTGAGATCGCTTTTAGTAAATTTACTCTTTTACAAAACATGGATATTCATGTTGAACGTGGTTGGACACATAATATGCTCTTGTCAAATTGAAAAGATTATACAAGAGAGTTTGTTGTTGGGATGAAAAATTTTATTGATTATGCATCCATCCAACCTCAATGTTCGAAAGATAGAGGAATACGGTGTCTTTGTTCAAAATGTAAGAATTTAAAATTTTTGACACCTGATGAAGCACATATACATTTATTGAAATATGGGTTTTAGCCTAATTATTGGTATTGGACTTCACATGGGGAGACTAAACCTTTGGATTTCAATGTGCACAGGGGAGCTTCTAGTAATGCTAATTTTTTTGGTGATATAATGAGCAATAAATATGAAAACATGGTTTATGATGCTATGGGAACTAGTTTTTATATTGAAATTAATCATAAGGAAGGTATTAATCCAAATAGAGAGGAACCTCCAAACATAGATACTCAAGCCTTTTATAGCATGTTGGTTGTTGCCCAATGACTATTATGGTCAGGTTGTAAAACTCATTGTGAGTTGTCTATGACTCTAAAAATGACGTGTTTAAAATCTGATTACAATATGTCTGAGGGATGTTTTGATTGAATGTTAGAACTTATTAAATACTCAAATCCTTCAGAAAATTGTGTCTCGAATAACTTTTACCAATCAAAGAAATTAGTTTCAAAATTAAGGTTAAGTTCTATAAAAATCGATTGTTGTATCAATGGTTGCATGTTGTTTTACACAATCGATGACAGTCTGAATGAATGTAAAGTTTACCATCATCCCCATTTTAAACCAACCGTAAGATGTCATCAAATGGGAAGGCATATTCCTTACAAAAGATTGCATCTTTACCCCTAATCCCTTGGCTCAATGGATTATATGCATCTTTGAAATTAGTTGAGCATATAAGGTGGCACTTTGAAAAAAAAAAAAGTTCTAATATTTTATATCGTCCTTCTGATGGGTTTGCTTGGAAGCATTTTGATGAAGTCATCTGGATTTTTATTTGAGCCAAGGAATGTTAGGCTTGGATTATGTGCAAATGGATTTAAAACCTTTAGTCAATCTGTTACATTATATTCATGTTGGTTGGTTATTATAACTTTATATAACTTGCCTCCTGAATTGTGCATGACAACTTCTTACATGTTTTTGGTTTGTATAATACCTGGTCTAGATAATCCTAAGAGTAGATTTGATGTCTATTTATAACCTTTAATTAAAGAGTTGAAGTTGTCATGGGAAGAGGGCGTCGAAACTTATGACATTTCTAAAAAATAGAACTTTCAATTGAGGGTAGCTCTAATGTGGACGATCAATAATTTTTCTGCTTATGGTATACTATTGGGTTGGATGACTATTGGAAAATTAGCATGCCCAATTTGTATGGTACGAACTAAGGTATTTAGATTGAAAAATGGTAGAAAAGTGTCTTGGTTTGATTATCATCATCAATTCTTGCCTATAGATCATATATTTAGGAGGAATAGAGATGTATTTTATAAGAAAATGATTGAACAATCAGAGGCATCTCCTAGATTAACCCATCAACAAATATGGAAGAGGATTAATATTCCCAAAATCACTGACTTGTTAGTAACTTTTGGTAAATTACCTAGGTATGTTGTATCACATAATTGGACGAAATGAAACAAAGTATATTTTGGGAGTTGCCTTATTAGAAAGATAATTTAGTTTGCCATAATTTGAATGTTATGCATATCGAGAAAAATATCTTTGAAAGTGTGCTTCACATCTTGATGGATGTTAATGGTAAGACTAAGGACAATGAGAAGGTAAGACTTAACTGGGAGGAATATTGTAGGAGACCAAGGTTACATTTGAGACTTTTACTGAATGGAAAATACGTTTAACCCAAAGACTGTTTCTCTTTAACTGTAGATCAATGGTAGGAGTTGTGTACTTGGCTAGAGGATCTTAAAATGCCGGATGGGTATGCTTCAAATTTGGCAAGATGTGTTGATAAAACAAATTATTGAAATTATGTGGGTTGAAGAGTCATGATTGGCATATGTTTATGCAACGATTAATACCAAGTGCGTTCAGTCTGCTACTACAAAATGTGTGGAGGTTGTTAACTGAATTAAGCTAATTTTTTCGGCAATTTTGTGCAATAGAATTATGTGAAGATAGTTTATTATTATTGAAAAAAAAAATCCTGATTATCTTATATAAGTTGGAACGCATATTCCCACTAGGTTTTTTTGATTTAATGGAGCACTTGATGGTACTCCTATCGTATGAGGCATTTGTTTGTGGACCTGTACAATATAGATAGATGTATCCTTTTGAGAGGTAAATAATGAATCTAATGTGTAAATACTAAATATTCTATACATATTAAATATTTATAATTATATGTTTCATTTTTTAGACTCTTACATGATTTAAAAGGCATGGTAAAAAATAGAGCTAAAGTTGAGGGATATGTATGTGAGGTATATCTAGCCCAAGCATTAACATATTTTTTATCGTATTACTTTGAGTTTCATATTCATTCAAGGAGTACAAGAAGTAAACGCAATGAAAAAGAGGGATATAATGATCAACAACCATGTACTCTTTCAGTTTTTAATCAAACTGGACAGCTCGTTGGTAAGTGTACTAGTAGATGGTTGAATGATAATGAGTTGAAAGCTGCCTCATTACAAGTTCTTTTAAATTGTGATGAAGTCGTGCCTTTTCTCAAGTAAGCTTTCCAATTCAATATTATTCATTTTTAAATAAGTTTTAATTGAAGAAAAAAAGAGAACTAATGTTCAAACTCAATATATTTTAGGATGTATAAAGCATCCCTTTGACATCATGGGCCTTTCCTTGGCGACCTTCAAGTGGAGCAATTTGTTAAGAATAATTTTGTAAATTGCTTCTAAAACTATGTAAGTATAAAAAAATTTAAAATAAATAATTCTCTTTGTTAACCAAGAAAAGCTATATTAATTATTCAATTCTTTGCTATTATTTATAGGTGCACACTCCAAAAAATATGGTATAAAATCAATATTTGAAGGATATAGCATGGGGTCTTATGAGACAAGTCAAGGCATGACATCATTTTTTTGTTAATGGATATGTATTTCATGCAGATTCGTTGGCAAAGTATAAAAGATGTGCAATTCTAGAGTGTGTCCAAAGGTGAAGGATCATTAGAATTTTATGAAAAATTGAATGAAATAATCCTACTAGAGTATCTAGGTGTACCTAAAAAGAAAGTTTTCCTTTTTAATTGTCATTGGTTCGATTCAGTGTCTAACCATGTTATTAAGATAAACAAAGAGTATGATATCATTGAGATAAAAGAAAATGAAAAATATCCAAAGTTTGATCTTTTTATCATTACTCAACAAGCATTTCAAGTGTATTATATTCCTTATCCTGATGCTAAAAAAGATAAAGGCCATTGGTGATTTGTGATCAAAATAAGATCAAGAAGTAGGGTGGATAAACATCATACTGTGGAGGTAACCTTATAAGAACCACCTACTGTAGTTAATGCAATTGTTGATACCAATCCAATTGATGAATTACTTGATATTGAGGGACCTTATGAAGAAATTAATCTAGAGGGACCTTATGAAGAAATTAATCTAGAAAACAATCATGTAATAGGTGATGATGAAGAGTCGGAGGATGAGGATGAAGATGATGATGACGACGACGACGATAGTAGTGGTGATGATGATGATTAGTTATTTTAATTTAATGTTATGTAATGTGAATTTATGTAAAAGCTCATTGTTGATGTAATATATTGATTGCAATCTTTATGATTGTTTCTACATTTATGATGGTGATTTATTTATTGTCATTTATCCATTATAATATACATAATTAGTGCTTGTTATAGATGTTAAGTAATAAGAAAGGAAAGAATAAGGTTGTCCCATCTAGCTCTGGATTAGAGTCATATATACCTCTACGCACTCATCCGAATGTTGTGCCGGGTAGTTCTCTCTTACATGCATCACCTGCTCCCTCGTTTATATCATCTACACCAACGTCTACAAATATCGGGAGTACATATGTTACTCAAAGGAATTTTATTCGACCTCGAGGGAGAGAGTGCAATATTTTTTAATCTTTTTAATTATAGTAATTTATAATGTTATGTGTACTACTAAATTATATTTTATCTTTATAATATATTTTGTAAAGTTTCTTTGTGAAATAGGTTCTTTGAGGAGTTATTATGTGCCCAGGAGATAAATACTATTATTAAAAGGCACTTACGAGAAACATAGAGATCATGGAAAAAGATTCTAGATGGAATTAAGATGATGTGGTTTGGGGAGTCTGAGGTAAGAATTAATTTAAGTATCATATATATATATATATATATATTTTCTTAATTAAATTTCAAAATAGAAGAATTCTCTAGATGTTTTAAATTATTTTATGTGCTTTATAAAAAGTTTATTTAGTATGAACATCAGAGAGCATAGATTCGCAAAATATTTGAGTATCATGGCTCATAGATATTGTAAAATAAGTTACATAGAGTGCATCACTCTAGAAAGAAGCTTATTTGGATAGGAGATTAAGTTTGGGATGGATTGCATGAAGAATGGGAGCAAGAGTGGATTCCAAAAGATAAGTACTCAAAATAAAGCGAATCGAGCATCAGATTGTCATGGTGTGGGATTTCCACTTCATTAGGGTAGTTGTATCTTATTCCTATCACACACAGATAAATTGATAATTTTATAAAAGTATCAATATTTAATTTTATTTATAATTGATTCTTGATGAATGTGTTTAAATGTAGGAGAAAGAACTTGAACACCTACCTGGACTTGCAAAATCATTTATGCTACACATTCTACTTTAAATGAAAAAGGTGAATGCATATGGGTCAATGAACTTGCATAGAATACTTATGTAAATAGTATATTATATAAAAACTACTAATTTAGAATGTTTAAATGTTATATATATCTTAATCTTTAATGTAGAAAGTTTAAATTTTTATATATGTTGATCATTCTATATACTTCATGTGTAGAATACATTCAACAATCGACTAGAAGAATTCTCTAATCAAAGTTCAAGTGATGGTGTTGATAGTTCTTCGGTGCCCATGTCATCTCAACTTCAGGTGAAAGTACTATATTATTAATTTATATTTTGTCTTATTTTTAAATTGAATTGTTTGATTTTTATTAATTTGGGGTAATATTACTTATGTAGGTGTGGAAAGATATAGTAGGCGGATCAAAGAAGGGGTAGATTTATGGACTTGGAAGTGAGGCTTCCTTGTCTCCGATCATTCATCTAGAGGACCTCCAAATGATTTGCCATATGAAAGTGAAATGCTTAAGAAGATGCAACAAGAAATAAAGACGTTAAAAGAAGAAAATGTGATGGTTAAGCAAAAATTCATGGAGATAGAGATGATGATGTGACATATGTTCATACAGCAGAATATGTATACCCCATTACCATCAGTTGATCCTCATACATCACCGATTTATCCACCTACAAATCTCTCTTTCATGGCACTAGGCTCACATTTACCTCGGCTAAAGAATCTCCTGTACCATCCTCATCTAGAATCCCTAATGAACAACCATGAAGAAACACAGATGATGATTTCTTGGCTTATGTATGAATATTTAGGTATATACTATATTAAAATGATTACATTTTAACACTTTTATATTGTTGAATCTAAGCATTTTTTGTTTATTTAATGCTATATTTGGATTTTATGGAAGATATAGCTAGGTTATCATTTGGTGGTTATAAACATCATTACGTATGGTGTTGTTAGATTTATAAATATACTATTATTGATTACAAGTTTTTTAATATTGGAAAAATATTGCAAAATAAGAGGAACTAAAAAAATTTTGCAATGAAAAATTCTTCAAAAACTGCATTTGCAACAATAAAATTCATCGCAAAAAATCATAAAAAAACTAAAAATTTGCAATGGACAAAAATCTGTCACAAATTTGGAGTTTTCATGATGGATTTTTCCATCACAAAATCCATAGCAAATTTGTGATGGAAATTGTCATTGCAAAAATCCATCGCAAATTTTGGCGATTGATTTTTTTTGTCGCAAAATCCTCCAAGTCAAGTCTTGCCTTCTCATTGTCCTTAGTCTTACCTTTGACATCTATAAAGGTGTTAAGTACACTTTCAAAGATATTCTTCTCGATATGCATAATATCCAAATTATGGTGAACCAAGTACTTTTCAATAAGGCAACTCCTAGAATATATTTTGTTTTGTCCAATTATGTGATACACCATACCCAAGTAATTTACCAAAAGTGACAAGTCAGTGATTTTGGGAACATTACAAATTTTCTCCCATATTTGTTGATGGGTCAATCTAGGAGGTGCCTCCGATTATTCAATCATTCCCTTATAAAATGCATCTCTATTCCTCCTAAACATATGATCTGTAGGCAAGAATTGACGATGACAATCAAACTAAGACACTTTTCTACCATTCTTCATGCCTTAGTTTGCTCCATACATATTAGGCATGCTAATTTTCTTGTAGTCATCTAATCTCATAGCTTGCCATAAGTAGGAAAATCATTGATCGTTCACATTAGAGCTACCCTCAATTGAAAGTTCTAATTTTTAGAAGTGCCATAAGTTTTTACGCTCTTTTCTCACAACAATTTCAACTTCTCAATTAAAAGTTGTAAATAGACATTAATTCAGCTCTTAGGATTATTTGGGTCAGGGATTATAAAAGTCAAGAACATGTAAGGAGTTGTCATGCACAATTTAGGAGGCAAGTTATATGGAGTTATAATAACCGACCAACATGAAATGGCGTAGCAAATTGACTAAAGAGGTTAAATCCATCCTCATATAATCCAAGCCTAACATTTTTTGGCTCAATGTAAAATTCAGATGACTTTTATTAAAATGCTTCCAAGCAAACCCATCAGAAGGATGACATAAAATACCAGAACTTCTTTGTTTTTCAAAGTGCCACCTCATACGCTAGGCCGATTTCAAAGATGCATATAATCTTTTAAGCCAAGGAATTAGGGGTAAGTAATGCATCCTTTTGTAAGGAATTTGCTTTCTTGTTTGATGACCTTTTATGGTTGGTTTAAAATAGGGATGATTGCAAAGTTTACATTCATTCAAACTAGCATCAATTGTGTAAAACAACATACAACCATTGACACAACAATCAATCTTCATAGAACTTAACCCAAATTTTGAAGCCAATTCTTTATTTGGTAAAAGTTATTCGGGACACAGTTTTCTGAAGGATTTGAGGATTTAATAAGTTCTGTGATTCGATCAAAACATCTTTGAGACATATTATAGTCAAATTTTAAACATATCATTTGTAGAGTCATAGACAACTCATAATGAGTTTCACAACCTCACCATAATGGTCATTGGGTAGCAACCAATATGTCATAAAAGGTTTGAGCATCTATGTTTGGAGGTTTGTCTCTGCTTGGATTATTACCTTTTTCATGATTAATTTCAGTATAAAAACTAGTTCCCATAGTATCATAAATCATGTTTTCATACTTATTGTTCACTGTATCACCATAAAAATGAGCATTACTAGGTGCTGCCCTATGCATATTGAAATCTAAAGGTTCAGTCTCTCCATGCGAACTCTAATACCAATTGATGCTGCAAAGAGTGTATCAGTCCGGAACTCCGATGGATTTGAATGGTATTAGGCTTTAGATTTGCAACCAAGAACAAATGTAAACTAGCCGAGGTGCCCTGGCTAAGGCACTCCGACGCTTAAGTCAGATTTTCGGTAAGACGGAGAGTATAGAGAAAGTGTATAGTAAATAGTATAATTGCATTACCTTGAGCGTGGTGGTGCTGGTAGGATTTATAATATGATGATGGTGTGATTTTACCCAAGTACCCTTATCAGGTGTACTTGGATTTTTCTTATAATCGGGGCTTGGTAGTCATTTTCTGGCCCAGATCTCGGGGCTGTGCCATGTGGCACAATCTCC
>JACGDI010005690.1:339576-354995 GCA_014898725.1 Jacaranda copaia
AAAAAAAAAAAAAATCCACCCACCCACCCACCCACAAGAAGGAACACGAGAACAAATATTTATTATTCATAGACGCATAGACATAAAGAGCATGTAGTGTATCGCAAGACCAAACTAAAATCAATTTTTATATCTAAAGAAATCATAAAATTGTTTTTCAATTTCATAGACCAATTCCACAAATTTTTTATTTCGAAAATTCCAATCATTTTACTCTATGTTTCAACGAAATAGTCATTGAATTTCTCACATTAAGAAAAATATTTATTTACTAATGTTTAATTTTTTAATTGTTTTCACTTAAAGACAAAAACTAATTTGTGAATTTTTAAAAACTTTAATCTTTTTATTTAGTTGAGTTTATTTTATAAATTAAAACTGATCGTGAATGATGCAAATCAATTTATAGAATCTAAAGGAAAAAAAATTACCAAAAAAGCTAATTCATTAAATTTTTAGTTTAATGAATCTAGTCAAACTATTAATTGTTGCGATTTTTGAAAGAGAAAGTTGATAGAATGAGTATTTTGAATTATAACATATTTATATGAATATTTTAGATATAAAAATATATTTTAAAAAATTTTGTTTCCTAAAATATAGGTTGGAAGTGAATGGTGTACAAGTTCAAGTTCAATAATAACAATGACTAATTAAGTCTAGCACATTATTTCCTACTTAAGAATGCAAAGACCTTCGACATTCATTTGGGAAAAGAAAAAAAAATTGAATAGAAAGCAATATTAGGTCAAAGGGCGATGAAAAACGGTAACCAAATATAAAATTTATTAAAAGATTAAGTTATGACTCTAACACTATGTTTGGTTCATAAGAAAGATACTTTTAATTATTTGGCAGGTAAGAAAAATTCTGAAGAAAAGAAAATTTAGGAAAAAGTACAACGTATGTAAGGGAAATGAATTTTCTTCACAAAATGGTAATTAGGAAAATGAGGGAAAAATATATTGAAGCTATCTCTCCATTGGTTTTATTTCTATAGCCACTTTTTCCATTTTCTACTATTCTATAAATGAAAACATCACTTTTTACATATTTTCACCTAACATCATTTTAATTTTCAAAACATATTCTCCAAAAACCTATATTTTTTTTTCCAATAACCTATATATCTTCTCTTTCGATTTTATTATTTTTTTCTCTTTCCACCTACAACCTACTAGATCCAATATAATCATTAATTTTTCAACAATTCATCTAAATTCAAACTCATTTCCACTAACTAACTTTTCAAATTTTTTAGAAATGATGAAAATGAAAATTGAAATTGAAATTGAAACCAAATGGTCTCTCAACACATTCTTCATCTCTCTTCTTCCATCCATTTCCTCATTATTTTCTTTAACAGTCAAACAAATTTGAGATTTTATATTTTATATTTTTTCCCTTTTTCTAATACTTTTCTTTTCTGATAAAAATTCTTAAATCAAATATAGTGTAAAAGTCATAACTAGGATTTAATGTGAGGCCAAAAAATACATATTCTCAATTCATAGCATCGATTGTGTTTTGTCCTTCAATCGTCCTATTTTTCGGTAAATATTATGTTGAAAATCTCAACAACATTTAAACATATTGTGATTGCTGTTTTGTCCTTCAATCGTCCTATTTTTCGGTAAATATTATTTTGAAAATCTCAACAACATTTAAACATATTGTGATTGCCCTGTAACAAAAATCGAAAACAGTTCAAATTCATCCACAATGCTTTAGTTTGGTTCTTAAATATATCATCTCTAAAGTATTAAATCTTGTCAGCAATTATCAATCCTTTGGCAAATTTTCCAATGAATATAAGGCATTTTACTCATTTAACTCACAGCTGAAGTTTTTCTTTAATTCCAAAACTTGTTCCTGAGATTTTGATTTTGGTCAACGTCATCTGTCTTACCAAATTTCAACAATAATTTTCCATTGAGTCAACTATACAAATTTCAACAATAATTTTTCATATCTAACAAACTCATAAAATTATTTTTTTAATTTAATAAATCAATTCCATAAATTTTTTATTTCAAAAGCCGAATTGTTAACTTTTACCCTATTTTTGAACAAAATTATCCTCGAATTTCTTACATTAAGAAACTTTTATTTATTAATATTTAATTTTTTTTAATTTTATTCACTTATTTATAGTAAATCTTTTTACAAAAGTAAAATTTTTAATTTTTTTTTTTGAGAGAGAACTGTACAATGACGATTTACCTTTTTGATAAGACAATAATATCCAACTATTGAAATCAAATCAATTAATTTGAAGTATTGACTGCACATTTTCTATGCACATGAGGTGTCCATTTAGGTTGAATTCGAGACTTCCTACATAATAGGAGATGTTTATGCCACTGGACTAAATTTGTAAAGTTTGAAAATATGAATCCCCAAATTTTGGTCCCTACACATAAAGTTATTATTTCAGCAAAATATGATATAAATCAAAAAAATTGAGCATAGATCAATTCCAAACTAAACAAATAAAAGGTTTATTCATAATTATTGACAATTAAAGGATTAAGTTATAAATAAATAAGAGCTTACTTATTCAAAATTCTAATATCAAAGGTCAATAAGTGAAAGTTCGAAGTTTAGGAATTCGGAGTTTATACTTTAGAAGGGGCCGTACTAAAAACTGAGAATTGAATAGAAGGCAGTTAATTTTGATCATGGATTTATTAGAAAGGCGGCCAAAAGTGTTTAATTCAAATTTTCAGAAAAGATCCTTTTATATAAATAATTGACTGTGAAACTTAGAACTAAACCTTAAACCCACCCAACCTGTGACTGGTCGGGAAACGGCTAGATAACAAACAATTGACATCATGGTTGGGATCTCCACGTTATAAAGAGCTAATATGAGATTTTGAAGTAATAATTACAAATATGTTTGTTGTGCTTTTTAGATTTTAAATAAATATAATAAAATTTATTGAAATGAAGCATTGTTTGTCGGGTATTATGAGGAATATGTATAATACACGTACTAAAAATTTGACATCAAAAATACGAAATATTATTTATTAAGTTTAGAGCTTGCCAGCATTCAGAAAATGGGAGTATTTCTGTAGACATGACATTTATTTCTCTCTATTCTAGCTGGCTGATGTCCTTTTTGGTCTTTTTCACCTTTTCTGTTAGTTAGTTACCAGCCTTTGCTTTTCGTTTTATTGGTTAGGGTTTGCAATATAAATACCCCAACTGGGCAGGTACATCATTCACACTTTTTCTCTACTGAATCTAGAGCATGCAGTTTATAGTTTTCTCTGTGTCACAATCTGTTCATGGTATCTAGAGCATTTTTTTTTCAGTTTGAGAATCATCTCCAACTGAGAATCTGAGATGGAAGAAATCAGCAGCAACCGTGAAGCTAACTTCAGAAGTCTACAAGACACAAGATCTGTTCACAATACCGATCGCGATCCTAATAGCTTCAGCCTTCAACCATATGATACTCTAGGTATGCTCCTGGTTTCAACTCCACTTAGTGGCAACAACTACCTTGCATGGAGTAGATCTATGAAATAGCCTTAGGAGCTAAGATGCGATTAGGTTTTATCAATGGAAAATGCATAGAACCTAGTGAAGACTCGGATGAATTTGAGCAGTGGAGTAGGATGGATTGTATGGTACAATCATGGATTTTAAACTCAATTTCGAAAGAGATTGTGGATGCCCTTTTATATACTGGATATGCCAAGGAGTTATGGGATGAGCTAGAGGAGAGATATGGAGAATGTAATGGTCCTCTTTTGTATCAGTTGCAAAGAGAGATCAGCTTAGCCTCATAAGAAAATCAAATTGTAGCACAATATTTCACTAAACTAAAGAAGTTGTGGGATGAACTACGATGTCTGTTGCTTTTGCTGGAATGCAGCTGTGGTGCAGCTAAGCAAATAACTGAACACAACTCCTCAACTAAGCTCGTTTAGTTTCTAATGGGGCTTAATGAAGGTTATGACAACATTAGAAATCAAATACTTGTCATGGATCCGTTGCCTAATGTCAACAAAGCATATTCTATGGTCCTACGAGTAGAAAAACAACAAGAAGTGCACAGCAACTTCACTAAAAATATAGAGAACACAACAATGATGGTCAAAACCCAAGGATACAAGAAGCAAAACACTAAAAACAATGAGCCTCAAACTTATAAGAAACCTACTGCCGTAGGGAGACAAGGAAGGAAGATAGATAAATCAGGTCTTTACTGCACTCACTGCAACTACACAGGGCAAACAAAAGAGACTTGCTTCAAATTGCATGGAGTTCCAGACTGGTACAAGGAATTGATGAGTGGCAAAAGAAAACCTATTCCTAAGCACATTACTAATATGATAGAGGCTCCTATCAACTCTGAAACTAGAAAAAAGATGCCTCTAGTGGCTGATCTCAAAACTACGATCTAGGACATCATTCAATTGGAGGTTAACAAATTCATGAAGGGTAAAGGCACCACAGGCAACTCTATGGTTGACATGGCGCATTTCAGTGACTTTGCAGGTACCACTATCCATCATTTCGCTTTCAGTATACTTAGCTTATTAGAACCAGGTAGTTGGATCATAGACACAAGAGCTTCGAACTACATTTGTTATGATATAAACCTTCTAACTAACCAGAAAACTGTAAAAGCCATCACACATGTATTCCTACCTAATGGCAATGTTAGAATAGTTTATCACACAGGTAATGTTCATCTACCAAATAACCTCACACTATCAAACACTCTTCACATGCCTTCCTTCCATTATAATCTCTTATTTTTCAACAAACTAGTCGAAAATGCCTCAATTAGATTCCTATTTTATCATAATTATTGCTTATTGTAGGACCTTCAGACTGAAGAGATATTGGCTATAGGAAATGTACTTGGACAACTGTATATTCTTGACTCCAAAAGCTTGGACACCAACCAACTAAGATTCTATACTATGACTCCCAATCACAATGATAGGATACAATGTAATAGCGGCATAGAATTCCCTAGAAACACTCATGATACTTAATTACTTTCTCTTTGGCATAAGAGGCTTGGCCATTTATCTTCAACTGTAATGTCTCACTTGGATTTTCTTAGCAATAAAAAGGTTCAGTCTTTACTTCTATGTGATGTATGTCCCTTGGTAAAGCAACAAAGACTACATTTTCCTATTAGCACATCTCAAACTACACACATCTTTGAACTTGTACATCTTGATGTCTGGGGTCCTTACAATCAGCCCTCTATAGCTAGAGCTCACTACTTCTAACAATCGTAGATGACTTCAGTAGAGCCACATGGACTTACCTAATGTCTCATAAAACCCAGGTTACGTCTATTCTGACACGCTTCATTAGCATGATTCAAAACCAATTCAATGCTTCTATCAAAACCACAAGATTAGACAATGGCACTGAGCTTACCAACCTAAACTGTCAGCAACTTTTCCTTATCAACAGCATATTACATCAAAAATCCACACCTTACACACTTTAGCAAAATGGCACGGTTGAAAGAAAACATAAACACATACTATAGCTCACCAAAGCCGTTTTATTTCAATCCAACTTGCCAAAGAAATTCTGGGGGGAAGCTATTCTCATGGCTACTTATATCATTAACAAAATCCCAACTTCTATCATGAAATGGAAGACACCTTACGCGATTTTACATAACAAACCACCTGATTATAACCTCTTCAAAGTCTTTAGATGTTTATGCTACATGACAAACACATCACCAAGTAAAGACAAGCTTGACACTAGAGCCTTCAAATGCATTTTTTTGGGGTTCAACCCTGGCCAAAAGGCATACAAAGTGTATAACCTCTTCACTCATAAAATTCTGATATCCAGAGATGTGATTTTTTATGAATCCCACTTATTAACTGCCCAATTTAGACTTCACACCCCTATTTGTTCCTACTATAGATAGTGACTTTGCCTTCCAAGACTTTCCCTCATCTTCAAACACTATAGACAATGAAACTAGCCTGCAAGATCCTCCTTCCTCTACTCATAGTCCTACTCCCTTATGCCCTCATCCCTCATCTCTTAATCCCATCTCCAATGCTGCTGTTCCCATTAGACATACCACCAGAATCAAACAAAAACTTGCTTGGTTTAAGGATTTTATATGTACAGTCATTCAACCTGCACCTCTTACGCCCAATACTCAGAAGATAAAGTGACTGCAGGATCACCTTACCCTATTTACACATTTCCATACATTGTATCATCTCATTCAACACATAATACATGGATTATATAGCAAATGTGTCATAGATTTTAGAACCTGTTTCATATAAACAAGCATGTACTGGACGAAGATGAATTGAGGCCATGTAGAATGAGCTTGCTGCTTTAGAAAAGAACCACATATTGGAACTCATAGATTTACCTACAGGACGGAAGCCTATTGGATCAAATGGGTCCACAAAATCAAATATTCACTTGATGGAAATGTTGATAGGTTTAAGGATAGAATCCTTTTCACCTGTAGCTAAACTGATAATAGTAAGAATATTTCTGGCATTGGCAACTGCTAAATCTTAGCCCATACATCAACTAGAAATCAACAACGCCTTCCTACATGGTTGCTTGCATGAGGAAGTCTATACGACACCTCCTCAAGGGTATAAAACGTTGAAATGAGGGAAAGTTTGCAAGCTCCTTAGATCTCGCTATGGACTCAAGTAGGCTTCTAGGGAGTGGAATGAAAAATTCACTTCCAAATTTCAGAAGTTCGGATTTACTCAATCAGAAAATGATCACTGCCTCTTCACTAAATCTAATGGTTCAGACTTCATAGCCTTCCTAGTTTATGTGGATGACGTCTTTGTATTGGCACCAACGAGGCAGATATCCTACTAGTTAAAATTTTTTTGCATTAGCAGTTCAACATATAGAATGTAAGTTTAAAAGTTTAATTGGTACACATTTCAAAAAAGAATATCACTTCTTGCAAGAGCTCCATAACTTTAAAGCATAGGCTGTCAAAATCAAATCAATCATGCTTTCTTTTTAGATATCTAGGAAGCCAAAAGAACACATCTAGAAACATACATCTCCCAATTCTTATTTTGTATTTTTCTTGTGTGCTGTAATCAAGGAACTGTGGAGTTGAGAAAAAGTTGCTGAGGTCAATAAGCATGAAACCTAAATGCTTAATAGGTCACCTACAGACTATTGCATTTTCTATGATAAGATTTTTTTCCACGACAAAACTTTTTGTATCTAAGACATCTAATAGAACAAGTTCATTTTATTCATTGAACACAGAGCTTCATCATATGCTAACACAAATAATCTTTCACAACTAAAAAATATCAAATAGAACAAGTTCATTCCTTGAACATAGAGCTTCACCATATGTTGACATAGATATCTTTTACAACTAACTTTCCACAGTTGGTTTTCCAATTTACTTAGCTTTGGCTTTCCAAACAACTGTACAATCTAAGCTTCTAGTTGGGATTTATATGATCATGGGTATTAGGAAAGCATCTTTGCTTTTCAATACTAACTTTATCAGTTGCAAACAACAAACTTTTGAGTAATTTGAGTTGTTTTCTCCAAACTAACATCATCATCATCATCATCAAAAGAATCATGAATGAGCTATGACAACCTTTTGATTATTTTAGAGCTTTCAAAGATATTTTTAATTTTTCTTAAGTGTCTTCTTCAACACACTTCCACTCTCATTGACCTTCAATTTTCCAAATGCTGCATAATGAAAACTCAATTTTGGGCTTTACAAGATAGTATTGCCTTTCATGTTCATAGCTAGATCCTGACTGTGGTTTAATTGTCCCCACGTAGGTTCAATAACTTCCAACATGCTAGCATTAGGATCTTGCTGCAACCTTGCCATTGCTGCACTTTTTCTTTTCTCTCGAGTTAGCTCCAAAAGCCAACTTGGTTATCTCTTCGGCACATTTAGTGCTATAGCCAGTGCTCAACAGTGTATCATCCACCAATATCCCTTTCTCTTCTGATGAAATAGCTAATTGCAATATAAACTACTGCATTTCTCTTATTAGACTATCCTCTTGGTACGGATAACGTCATAATCATATGCAATAATATGATGCTAAGTGCATATGTATCATTGGACTGACATTTATGTTGGTTTGCAAAATAATAAAATTGAAGAATAAATTATTAAACATAATACTTTAGTCACTTAACCACCACTGGGATAACAATTTTAAAAATAACTTTTCTATTCTTCTACTAGCATCTAGATCTATATATCCAACAATTTGTGCCATTAAGTCCGGAGGATCTTCATTATCAGGCACAAAGGTTCAAAAATACGTTAGCTTTGGCTCATTTTCCTATAAAAAAACTAACTATTAGATAATGATGTTAGATTTATCTAATAAAACACAAACGTTAGTGGCAACATTTAAAATACTTTTGATTAAAATACAAACCCCAGTCACCAAGATATCGTCTGTCTTAATATCTCCATTTATGTATCCTACAAAATAATCACGAATATATTTTAATGCACTTTTTAGCTTCTTAAGTATACTCAACATTTTCCTCCAATTCAAACCTATTAAGTGACACCAGAATGTTATAGTATCCATAAAGCCTCTAAAAATCATTTCAAATGTTGTAAAATAAAATCTAACGATCAATACAATTTATCATTGTTTCTCCACTAACAAACTCTAAAACGAGACATTTAATATCATCAGTGAAACAATAACTGATAGGCTTTATTTATAATGTTAGGGTGATCCATTCGTGGCAACCACATTTTCTCATTCTACAATATTAGCAACAAACATGAAATTAGATAAAAACACATAATGCATATGTTTATGGGTAATAATTTGTTGATATCTTACATTAAATTGTAAGTTTTGTGCTTTTCTGAGCTATGCATTTGTTAGATCCCTTGTTTTCTTAATAGCAACAAACTGTTGCAGTAGCTAGTAATTGTTATGTTCTGGGATTTCTCCTTTGTACACATCTACAAAGCCACCTTCCCCAAGCAAATTTTCACGAGAAAAATTGCCCCAAAAGTTCCTTATGTCTTCCTTGCTGAAAATAATTGGTTTGGCCATGACTTACCTAGACATGAAACAACTATTATAGTAAATAAAGGATCCCTCCAACTTAATAAATATTCCACACTATCATATGCTATCTGAAGTAGTCCTTGGACTAAATTAAGGGAATAGCTATTGGCAAAGATTGGAGAAAAACGTGAAATCCAATCCCTAAGACTATCTATGGACTAAATATTGTACGAAGGACATGAAATAATAAAGTACTCAAACTCTCCAAAGAAGTTCATGGAAAGAAAGAGATTTGCTAATTTTGACTTGGGGAAAAGAAAGCATATATAAGATGCTCAGAATGAAGCCAAGTGTATAATTGACATTTAGATGTGGTAAAATAAAGTACATAAACAAAAAAGAAAAAAGCTATAATCTCACTAGTTATTAACTAGATGTTAACATTGCCAGTGAAACTTCAAGAACAAACATATTCATCAATGTGTATTACTACCTATATCCAAGTGAAATAATGTTTCTGAAGTGAAACAAAAAAAAGGGAAAAAATATAAAATTTTACTATTTCATTGAAGAATCAATTTCATGTGGGTTCCCAAAGCTAAGAAATCAATAAGACTTAATGAAACAACATAATTCAAAGCCTTAAAAGTATCACAACACTATTTGCAAGAACTCTCGTGATAATGTAGGGATCTTATAATCACACAGAAGCAAAGAGAAATTAGAATGTGGACACATTAACCAGATATTAACATTATTGATGAAACTTCAAGGAAAAAAAATATATTCACCAATGAGTATTACTATCTATGCACAAATGAAACAATTGTTATCTGAAGCAAAACAAGAAAGGAGGAAAATATAACATTTTACCACTTTAAGAAAAACTCTCATGATAATGTAGAGAGCTAATATTTACACAAAAACATTCAGAAATTGGAATTTGGCCACATCAACCAGATCTTAACATTATTGATGAAACTTCAAGAATAAATATATTCATCAATGAGTATTACCATCTATGTCCAGATGAAACAAATGTCTTTGAAGCAAATAAGAAAAGTGAAAAAAAAATAAAGTTTTGCCATTTCATCAGAGAATTAATTTCATGTGGATGCCCAAAGCCAAGAAACTGATAATACTTAGTGAAACTACATAATTAGAAGCTCAAAAGTATCATAACACCATTTGCGAGAAAAAATCTCGTGATAATGTAGAGAACTTAATTTAAACAAAAACATAGAGAAATTCCAATGTAGGCCCAGATGTTAGCATTATTCATGAAATTTTAAGAAAAAATATCTTCGTCATTGAGTATTACTATCTATGTCCAAATGAAACAAATATTTTTGAAGCGAACAATAAATTAAAGGGAAAAAAAATAAAGTTTTACCACTTTATCGAAAAATTTCATGTAGGTGTCCAAAGCCAAGAACTAATAAGACTCAGTGAAACTGCGTAGTTCAAAGCATCAAAAGCATCATAACACCATTTGTAAGAAAAACTCTCATGATAATATAGAAGTTCATATATACAAAGAAACAGAGAAAAATTGGAATGCGGGCATGTTAACCAAATTGTAACATTTATTGATGAAAGTTCAAGAAAAACTATATTCATCAACTAGTATTACTATCTATATCCAAATAAAACAAATGCCTCCAAAGCAAATAAGAAAAGGGGAAAAAATATGAAGTTTTACCACTTCGTTGAAGAATCAATTTCACACAGGTGCCCAAAGCTAAGAAATCGATAAGAGTTAATGAAACTGCATATTCAAACCCTCAACGGTACCATAACACCATTTGTGAGAAAAACTCTCATAATAATGTAGAAAGCTTATATTTACATAGATATAGAGAGAAATTAGTAGTTTTGATAGTTTGTGTATAGTTACTCCATCAAGAAAGAAAATGGCCTTTCGTGCATATAGAGAGAAAGAGAGAGTGGGGAGTGTATAGTATCCTTGGTCCTAAGCAATACACATAGACATATAGAGAATTTTATCAAATTGAGCTAAGAAAATGCTTCTCAATTCCAAAAGATTTTCTAGAAATATTTTGAGTTTGTTTGGTATTATTTTGGATGTTTTGAATGAAATATTTTGAGGAAGGCATTTTGGTAGTAGGATTATGGAGTGTGATGATGTTTGGTTTTATTTAGAGAGGTGATTGGAGATTGTTTTCGATGAAAAAAATATGTTTGGTTTTATGTGGAATGAGATTTTTGCAGCTTTAGAAATCAAATAAGTAAATTTTTTGAGGAAAAAAATTAGAATTAATAGTATGAGGATATTTTGAAGAAAAAGATGAAAAGATGATATTGCAATTTAGGCATAACACTAAATGTTTTAAAGTTTTTTCCGCAACGAAACCCCTATGCAAACAAACATTGGTACAAATCGTCTTACTCAAGCTCCTATAGTGGGAAATTGGGGTGCCAGAGAGCTTGTTGTTACAACTCTGATTTTTTAAGACATAAAATCTCTATATAAAAAGACATAATTGATTGATGAATTATATAAATTTTTATCTTCACAAGGCAATCTCCTGAGTCACATTTGAAAAATTACCTAGAATGATATGATTTCCCTTACTCATGAGTGATTATTAATCTTGAGCCCTAATAATTCTTGTTTTCAGTTTTGTATTGTAACTTTTCTTTGACTATAAAAGAATTAGAGATGGGGGAGGAACTTAATGTTAAATTCAATGTTAAAAATTCAAAATAAATAGGGGAACAAGTTTATAGGCAACTATCAAATACAATATGTGAGCTCATTATTATTGTTATCATCATATTTATGTAGAAATTCTAATTCTAAAGGCCTAAGTACAAAGAACAACTAGATATTAAGAAATAAAATAAATTTTCTTTTTTTTTTTCATTTTTTCTGGGGGGGTTGTGGGTCTGTGGGGGATGGGGTAGGGTGGGATATTAGAGATGCAACTTATTTTTAAAAATAGATGCTAATGCTAATATTTTAATTTATATATAGAACGGTAGTCCAAAAATTTAATTGGTAAGCATTACAAAACAGAATATCAATTCTTGCAAGAGCTCCATAACTTTAAAGCCTAGGTTGCCAAAATTGTAGCACACCACCTTGAGACAGCACTTAAGTTGAGGTACTACTTTGATTCATACTTAATTCTCAGAGTTACAATTCAATAGTAGGCCCATAAATTCCAATATATCAAAATTTAACACTGATTCAACTCCAACAATACTAAATAAAACTACAAAAATGGATATATCAAAAGAGTTCAAGGAACTAAGTTAAATTATAGTTTCTGACAGATCAAGCCATCATTTTCATCTTATACTACAATCTTCAAATAAAATATATACATCACAACGTCTCTAAGGTCAACCAAATAGTTACAAGTTTCACACTTAATTTGAGCTCCAATTCTATTACAAAACAACCATATACTTCATTCCAAACCTGGTGTTCACCAGAGCCCATCCATATCTGAAAGATTATGAAATACAGGGAGTAAGTCCAACGACTTAGTGAGGAATATATACAAGTAACAACAGTGTTTATTGAGGAGAAACTAAACTCGATAAAACATAACCTTTATCAAACCGAATATAACAGAATTCAAAAAAATAGACAGACATACGAAAAAGAAAATAAAAAACTCTCCTGCCTTATTGTTCTAAGAACAAATTATAGGCAGACAGAAATCATTTAGGTAAATTAAACCTAAAGCATATGCATTCCAAGAAAAGGCTATAAGTCATGCATTACAAATCCACTTTATACCAGATAGATAGATAATTTACCTAAGCGTAACAGCTTGGTGTGTGGAAGATGTCTATATGGATTGTATAGCACACTGTTGATACCTAGAGGGAGATCCCTAGTGTATCACTCATACTTATGGAGAAATCCCTAGCATACGGTTGGTACTCAAGGAAAAATCCCTAGCATATCGATGACATCCAAGGGAAAATCCCTAGCATGTCCCTACATAACCAAATAGATCGCCTAATATGGCCCTTGGCCCACATAATTACCATACAGATAATAGAATAACCGCTCATACAAATACGCGGGAGGAAATCCCAAGCACATTGTCAGTTTCAGATCAACAGATCAGAATAGAACAGAATAGTATGCCACCAAGGCAATAGAAAATAATAAACGAAGAATAGATAAGCCAGCATGGCTAATAAGTACAGAGTTGATAACAAATATGTTGACAAGGTAACAGATATAGTACAGATATGAGACTTACAGATATCAGAATAACAGATAATAGATAAAAGTTTTGGGTGCCAGAATGGATAGAAAATAGAACCGACATCAGAGGTAACCCTCACAGGAGTATTCAAGTTAGATAATAGATAATAGATATATTTCAAACACAGATTAGAATACGATTCAGAAATAGTAAAACTCACATAGGGATTATTACAACCACAGACAAGAAATGTAACACCAGATCGGTAGACCTTCATAGGGTTACCAACAATTAAGAGTAGCTAACAAAGCAAAAACGTAGAGTGAGAGATCCTCACCTCTTGCAGTCCCAAACAACAATAGTAAAAATTGATTCTACTGCTTGTTGGTGCCCAGCTCGTCATCACCTAATCAGGAAAAAATGCCATGAGTCAAACTTCTCCAGAATCAACATTCACCCATAAATTCTTAGTCAAATTCCCATTCTAATACTATTTAACTTATAATGGTTCCCGATATCAAAATTTATATTCAACTTATTATTAACCAACATACGAGTCTAAAAATCATATCTCTCATCTCCCTATTCCTCGCATAGGAAAATAATCATAGAAATACATATATCAACTCAAAGGTTCAACCCGAATAAAACTAACAATTGCATGCATGCATGCACACACATATAACATGCAATTAACCAAAAAAAATTCGATCTCACTAACAAGGGCTCAAAATCACAAACTGAAAGCACCGGGATGATCACCGTATTGAGATGAGAAGACTGTCTCTCCACTGTCACCAGTTGCCGTCCGCCACCATCGAAAAACTCAACTCAACCACAAAATTATTTCTCTTGCCGTAAGGATTCTGATGCCACATTTCGTTTCCAATTCTGAGCAACATAGACATTGGAATGGGCTAAAAACTACCAAGTATCTTTTTTCTCCACTGAGCTCCGATCACTGCCCTGCCGTTGTTGGAGTCACCATGCAAGGGTACTGTTGAGCTCTTCACATCAAATGCTTCCCAACCCGACCCTCATAATTGAAAATGGTCGCTGAAAACCGCAAAACCCAGTTACCATTGTAGTTTGCCTCTTGATCCCTCTCCTGCTACTGCTGCTCCGCCATTCAAGTGATGAGTTTGAGTGGCTGAGGGTGTAGGTGGTGGTGAGGGGAAGAGATTGGTGGGTTTTAGAGGGGTGAAAAGTTGCCAGAGAGTTGGCCAGAGGTGATGGTGGTGGTTCGGTGAAAGAAGGAAAAAAAGAAGAGGAAAAATGGAGAAGGAAAAGGAAGAAGGAAAAAAAGAAAGGAAAAGTGAGGAAGAAAGGGCCTTGCCCGATTCTAAAAATATGATTTTTTTTCATTTTTTTTATAAAATTTTAAATTATGCAATTTTACCCCAAATTTTAGAAAATTACAATTAGCCCCAATTTATTCAAAAGTCAAGAAAATTAAGTCTACAAAAGTTATAATTTAGTCCACAAAACTTTTAAAATAATTAATAATGTGAAATTCATAAAATTTTCAAATAACGATAAAATCGTATAGTATAAATAAAATAAATAAAATTTTAGGGGTGTTGTAAAAATTAAACTAATCATGCTTTCTTTTCCAAACATTTAGGAAGCAAAAAAAAAAAAACAAAACAAAACAAAAAATCACATCTAGAAGTGTACTTCTCCCATTCTTATTTTATATTTTTTTTTTGTGATGTCAAAGAGAAAATAGCAATCAACATAAATTGCTTGTTGTAACCAAGGAAGTACAGGGTGGAGAAAAAGTTGATGAGGCTAGTAAGCATGAAGCCAAAATGCTTAATAGGTTACCTATAGACTGTTGTCTTTTCTATTGAAAGATTTTTTTCCATGACAAATCCTATTATATCCAAAACATCAAATATGACAAGTTTATTCTATTCCTTGAATACAGAGCTTCACCATATGCTGATACAGATAATCTTTCACAACTAAAAAGCATCAAATAGAACAAGTTACATTCCATTCCTTGAACATAGTGCTTCACCATATGTAGGTACACATATATCTTTTAGAACTAACTTTAAACAGACTTATTCTTGGTTTTCCAGTTTACTTAGTCTTGGCTTTCCAAACAATTGTACAATCTAATCTTCTAGCTAGGATATTGATGCTGCAATGAGCCTGATGGTCCGGAACTCCGGTGGATTTAGGTGAT
>JACGDI010005690.1:355095-389503 GCA_014898725.1 Jacaranda copaia
GTCTGATTTGTAAAAAGGGGCCTCTTGGGCCTCTTGGGCTATCCCATATCAGATATGATCATAGATTTTAGGCTAGCATCTTTGCTCTTCGATGCTACTTCATTAGCTGAAAATAACAAATCTGTGACTGATCTAAGTTGTCTTCACCAAGCTGTCATCATCATCAAGAGCATCATAAATGAGCTATGACAACCCTCTGATTTCATAGCCTTTAGAGATAATTTTTTAGTTTCTTGAGCATTCTTTTCAAACTACTCCCGTTTTCACTCTCATTAAGCTTCGAATACTCCAAATGCATTGAAATGTATTTAATTTAGGGATGTGCAATATATTTGATACTATCAGATCTAGATCTCGATGACTCTAATTTGTATACCACTAGGCTAGGGTTATCAACATCCATCAATCTAGGGCTACACATTTGTTCCTACTCTACCACCATTTGCTCAGGTGGTTGTTTTTATCCTAATACTCGAGTTAGCTCTAAAGCCAACTTTGATATCTTTTCAATAGATTCATTAATGTTGCAACTTGTATGTAACAATCTTTCATCTACTAATATCCATTTCTTTTTTGATAAAGTAACAACCTAATTCCAAATATGAATCACAACATTTACCTCATCGACCCATATGCTTGGTACATCTAATTTCATAATCATTTGCAGCATAATGATACTATACGCATATAATCACTTTTATATTTTTTATGCTGGCCTACAAAGTAATAAAAATAAAAAATAAATTAGTCAAAAATAATACTTTAGTAACCTAACAACCAATAGAATACCTATTGTAAAAATAACTTACTGTCTCACCTTCTACTTATTAGAACAATATATTCAATGGTATGTGCCATTTGTTCTCGATTTTGAGGCTTTTTTCCCTCAAGCACAATAGTTCCAAAATTTGGTAACTTTGGCACATATTCCTGTCATAATAAAAAAAATGAACTATTAGATAATGATGTTATTTTTACCTATTAAAATACAAACACTAAGTGAGTAACACAATTGTAATGTTCTCAATTATTAAACAATACAAACCTCAATGAGCAAAACATTATTAGTTATGATATCCCCATGTATGTATCCTCTAGGCAAGTTGTGAATATATTTGATAGCACTTCCCAACTTCTTTAGTATATTTAAAGTGTTTTTCCAATCAAACCTATTAATTGACACTTGGATGTTATAGTATCCATAAAGCCTTAAAGAATAATTTTAAATGCTATAAAATGAAATCTAACTAGCGATATGATTTGTAATCTTCCTCCACCAACATACTCCAACACCAAACATTTAATATCATCATTGAAAAAATATTCCACTAGTTTTATGATATTGGGATGATCGACTGCTGAAACCATGCTTTCTTGTTTTGCTATATTGGCAACAAACTTGGTATTAGATAAACACACATAATGTATATATTTGTGAGTAACAATATAATGATATCTTACATTAAATTGTTGGCCTTTTACTTGCCTATCCTATTTATTTGATAGATGTTTTGCCCTTTTTATAGCAATAAATCGTGATAATAGCCAATTAGTTATTATGTTTAGGAATCTCTCCTATATAAATACTAGCAAAGTTGCCCTCACTGAGTAAGTTTTCACAAGAAAAATTGTCACAAAAGTTCCTAATGTCCTTCACAATTGAAAGTGATTGGTTTGGCCATGACTCGCCTATGACATGAAACAACTATGACAATAAACAAACTATCCCTCCAACTTAATAAATTTTCTGTAATGTCACATACTATCTAAACTAATCCTTGGACTAAATTAAGGGAACAATTGTTGGCAAAGAATGGAGAAATATGTGAAAACCAATCCCTAAGACTAGTTATATGGACTGAACAATATAGAAAGAACACAAAATAAACTCATCAAAGAAGTTTAGGGAAAGAAGGAGATCTACTAATTTTGACTTAGGGAAAAGAAAGCAAATACAAGATGCTTAGAATGAAGCAAAGTGTATAATTGACATTTCAATGTGGTAAAATGAAGTGCAAAAACAAAATAGTTGTAATATCACTTGTCATTAATCAGATGTTAACATTATTAATGAAACTTCAAGAAAAAAACATAGTCACCAATAAGTGTTACCACCTATATCCAGATGAAACAAATGTATTTGAAGTAAACAAGAAAAAGGGATAAAATAAAGTTTTATCCCGTTAAGAAAAACTCTCATGATAATGTAAAGAGCTTACACTTACATAGAAATATAAATAAATTGGAATGTGGACACATTAAACAAATGTTAACATTATTGACGAAACTTCAAGAACAAACATATTCATCAATGAGTATTATTATCTATATCCAAACAAAACAAATGTCTCTGAAACAAACAAGAAGAAATTAAAGGGAAAGAAAAGTTTTACCACTTCATCGAAAAATCAATTTTACGTGGGTGCCCAAAGCCAAGAATCTTTAAGACTTAGTGAAACTGCGTAGTTCAAAGCATTAAAAGTATCATAACATCATTTTCGAGAAAAACTCTAACGACAATGTAGAGAGCATATATTTACAAAGAAACAGAGAGAAATGAAATGTGGGCACATTTCGGAAAGCACTAAGAATGGAAAAGTTAGGAAAAGGATTATAAGCACTCCTCATTTCTCTTTCCAGTTATTGTGCAAATGAGAGAAAAACAATCTTCAAAAAACCATTTTGGATACTTTCTTCTTTAACTTTTCTTGATTCAAATAAGTATGTAGTTATTATATATAGAAAAAAATATGACCATTGTCTCGTGCTCAGAGTGCAGAGAGAAAGACAGACTTTTCCCTGGTCCTTGGGGGTATACATGGATGTGTAGAGACTTTTATCAAATTGACCTAAGAAAATGTTTTTTAATTTCGAAAGCTTTCCTTAAAAAACTTTGGATTTGTTTGGTATTATTTGGATTGTTTTGGATGAAAATATTGGGAGATGGTATTTTGGGAGTGGGATTAGGGTGTGTAAGGGATGTTTGATTTTTTATTTTCTTCTAAAGGGTGATTAGAGATTGTTTTTGCAAAAAAAAATATATTTCATTTTGTGTTGGATGAGACATTTTGTAGTGTAAATATCAAATCAATAAATTATTTGATGAGTTAATGGGCTGAAATTATTTTTATATATTAATTTTTTTGTATGTATATTTCTAATAATTATGGAGATATAATATATATGTAATAAATTAATTTTTTGAGGAATATAATTAGGATTAGTAGTGTTTGAGTGTATTGGGAAAAAAGGCTAAAAAAGATGATATTGTAGTTTAGGCAAGACGCAAAATGTCATGAAGTTTTTTCCACAACAAGACCACCATGCAAACAATAGGAAATTGGGGGTGCTAGAGAGCTTACTGTTGGATTAGCTAGGGGGAATAGAAAAAAGAACGTATGATACCATCTCCTCTATTTATTTTTTCAATTTCTTTATTAATGTTAGAAATTTAGTGTCTAGAGTTTCTTTTATTTTTTTAATTTTTATTTTAAATGTTAATATTCAAAAAGTACTTTTAATTACACTTTTCCACTATGTTTCGTTCAGGGATTTTGGTGGGGAAAAGAAAAGAAAATATTAAGAAAAATATTTTTTATTGTTTGGTTAGTAAGGAAATTACTAAAGAAAACAAAACTTACACTATGTTTGGTTTAAGGATTTTGGTAAGGAAAGAAAAGTATTGGAGAAAAGGAAAAGAAAAGAAAAAAAAATATACCGGGAGAATAAGACAGAGTTCAAATAGACCTTTCCTTCATTTTTCTTATTATTTTTTGAGGAAAATTCATTTTTCTTAAATACATTATATTTTTTTCCCAAGTTTTTCTTACCAACTAAACAATAAAAAATATTTTTCTTATTCTTTTCTTTTCCTCACCAAAATTCATGAACCAAACATAGCGTTTAAGTAGAAGAATTTTGTCTAATTCACAATGTGTAGATAGATCATCATCTTCTATAAATTCCAACTTACGTTGTGGTATCTTAATTTTTTTGATGCAATACATTTGATTTGTCTGTGAAAAGTTTTGTTTACTTTTAGTACATGTAATTGTTAATATTCATATTTCAGTTAAAAAATTGTTTATTTTAATTCTTTAATAGAGTGATTTTTCAATTTAAGATACCTAATTTATCAAATTATGTTCATGGTTGCATGCCCTTGAGATACTCCAAATTCATTGGAAGTTCTCAGGTCATATGCCAATATGTGTGCCAAGTAGAGAAAGGAAAATTTTGATACACGAGACATATAATTATATGGTGTAATAATGGTGAATGAGACATGCATTGTTTTTGTTAAGTTGCTATTGTATAACAATTCTTAAATCTAAAATAAAATACTGATCACATTTTATTTAGTTTTAGTTTGAATTGTAATAGATTTTCTCTTAATTATATATATATTTACAACAAAGAACAATATAAGAACATACACTCTTACATAATAAAAAACAATTCAATAAATTTAAAGGAACTTACAAAAAAAAGTAAAATATTGTTACAAATAAAGCATGAAATTGAAATACGTAAAAGAAAATTTCAAGACACAATTTATGTGGTTTGCCCAATTGGGTTACATCCACAGGCGGAAAAAGATAAATTTTACTAGATTGTTTTAGGTGCCAAATTGGCTTACAAAAGGATCTCCCAAAGCTAAACAAGAAGAACAAAAGTGCTCCCTAAATTTCTATATTTTGCTGCTCATGAAACCCTTCTAAAAAAAAATCCAAAATAAAGAGGTTTCTAAAATAACAAACTATCAAGCTTGGGCTCATATAAATTTGAGCCAGGGCACAGAACATTTTGTCCAATTCTCACCAATCCTGCAGGGTTATGATATGGAGCTCAAAACACTCTGTCCAAAAGAACTTTTGAGCCACAAATGATGCAATCTCTACCTTGGATCAAAAGTTCAAGTCACAAATACACCTCAACTCGAAAAACAAAAAAGTAAATATCCTCTCTAACTCTCCATAGAACCCCTAAGGGCAATCAATCAAAACAAATTAGCAGCACTAAATCCAAACAATGCTTAAACTTGTGCATGAGCATTAGCTTCATCATCATATCTGTTGGACTATCTTCACTAGCTACTTTAGTAACATGAACTTCACAATTAGATATATGATCATTAATGAAATGGTACCGCATATCAATATGCTTGGTCCTTTCATGGAACATTTGATTCTATGTAAGATGAATAACACTCTGACTGTTAGAGTATATAGGAGGAACCTCTAACTCAAGTCTTAAGCTATGAACTAAACCTTTCAACCATAGAGCTTTCTTTTATTGTTTCAATGACAGCTATGAATTTTGCTTTTATAGTTGATAAGGTAACTATAGGATGGAGAATAGCCTTCCAACTAATGGCACTACCAAGTGAAAATATATCTAGTGAGTGAATGCCTTCTATCTAAATCACAAGCAAAATCAGAATCAACATATTCAACAACTCCATCTTTAGGTAAAGTCCCACAACTGTCAAATCACAAACCCAAATTCAACGTATCTTTCAAGAATCAAAAAATCCATTTGACAGCTTGCCAATGCTCCTTACTAGGATAAGCCATATAACAACTTACCACACTAACAACTTGAGCAATATTAAGCCTAGCGCACACTATAGCATACATCATGCTCCTAATTGCACTAGAATATAGAACATAAGACATATGTTCCTCCTCCTTGCTTGATTGAGGTGACAATAAAGCTAATAGTTTAAAATGTGTTGCAAGTGGAGTATTGGCCGACTTAGAATCCTTTATTCCAAATCTTCGAAGAACTTTCTCAATATACTATTTTTGAGAGAGGAACAATTTTCCTGCACAACGATCACAATGTATTTCTATTCCAAAAATTTTCTTTACACTACCTAAATCTTTCATCTTAAATTCATTTCTTAACTAAGCTTTAAGCATGTCGATCTCAGAAATATGCCTTGTAGCAATAAGCATATCATCCACATAAAGAAGCAAATAGATGAAAGAATTATCAGACAATCTCCAATAGTAGACAAAAGCATCAAAATCACTCCTCGTAAATCCAATAATGATCATAAAAGAATCAAAACCTTATACCACTATCTCGGGGATTATTTCAAACTATAAAGGGACTTTTTTAGTAAGCAAACATGATCTTCCTTACCTTCCACAATGAATCCCTTTGGTTGATCCATGAATATGGTTTCCTTAAGCTCACCATGCTTAAAAGTGGTCTTGACATCCAACTTCTCAAGTTCAAGATCATATTAGATGACCACAAACAATAATAAACATATGGAGCTATGTTTCACAACTGGAGAGAAAACTTGATCAAAATTAACACCATACTTTTGTGTGTAACCCTTGGCAACTAACCTCATGTTATATCTCACATCATCAGCACCAGGTGCTCTTTACTCTTCTTAAACGCCAATTTGCATCTAATAACCATCTTCTTATTTTCTGGAGGCTTCACAAAAACCCAAGTCTTATTTTTGTGTAAAGATTCAATTTCCTCTGCCATAGCCCCAATCTATTGTGCTAACTCTCTATAAGATGTAGCATCCGAGATGAAATTGGCTTATCAGAAACTATTTGCTTAGCAACAGTCGAAGCATATGCAACCAAATTTGTATCTGTGTATCTAAGAGGTGGCTTAATCTATCTCCTCAGCCTATCTCTAGCAATGGATCATGGCTCAATAGGTGTCGTAGGTGTCACATGTGGAACTGAATCATTGAAAGTGGAAACCTGCTAAATAGAAGATAGAATGTGGAACTTCGACTCCACCTGCTTGGGTGATCCATGAGCACCTATATCAAACTCAGCTACATTATCCTTTTCAGGATTAATCATAGTAGATTTATAAAAAATAATGTCTCTACTGGTAATCACTTTACATGTTTTAGGGCACTAGATCCTAAATCCCTTAATACTCTTAATACCTGAAGTATAACCAAGAAAAAAACATTTTCTAGATCTAGGTTCTAGTTTTCCTTCATTGACATATATTTAAATAGAACAACCAAATATTCTAATATTAGAATAATTAGGTGTATTACCAAACCATACTTCCTTAGGAGTTTTCAAATTAATTGTTGTAGATAAAGAGCAATTTACCAAGTAACAATTAGTAGAAACTGCCTTTGCCCTAAATAATCTAACATTAGAAAGCATACAATGGCATTTTCTATTAGAGTTTAGATCATCTGCTTGGCAACACCATTTTGTTGTGGTTTCCCAACAACTGTACAACGTCTCACAAAGCCAAATTTATTATAGTAATTCTTAGATTCTCTAGACTAGAACTCCAAGCTATTATTAGTGTGAAGATATTTTATTGGCTTTCTTGTTTGTTTCTCAATCATTGTCCTCCACTGCTTAAACACAACAAAAATATCACTTTTTTGCTTCAAAATGAATGCCTAAACTTTCTAGAGTAATCATTAATGAAAGTCAGCATAAATCTAGCACTGCCCTTAGAGGGCACCCTGGATGGAATCCAAAGATCTGAATGAATATAATCAAGCCTCTCCTTGGTTTTGTGAATTCCTTTACTAAAACTAGTTCTTTTATGTTTTTCAAAGACACAATGCTCACAAAAATCCTTTTGAGAAATGCTTTGCCCACAAAGCAAGCCTCGCTTGCTCAAAATAGTGATTCTTCTCTGGCTCATATGTCCCAAATGCATATGCCACAATTTCATAATTGAAGACTTAGACAATATGGAAGACAAAATTGTAGCTCCACTTGAAATAGTAGAACTCTGCAAAATGCACAAACTACCACCAGCTTTAATGCCTTTCATGACAACAAGATCTCATTTGGAAACTTTCAACACACCATCTGAGCTAGTGTACTTATATCCAAGATGTCAAGAGTACCTAGGGATATAAGATTCTTCTTCAGATCTGGAATGTGCCTCACTTCTGTTAAAGTCTTGACAATTCCATCATACATTTTGATTTTAACTGTCTCTTTCTAAGCAACTTCGCAAGCAACATCATTACCTATAAGAATAACTCTACTGAGCTGTTTATATATTGAAAACCAATCCCTATTGGGACACATATGAAAGGAACAAGTGCTATCCATAATCCAGACATCATATAATTTTAAACCATCAGAACTAACCAAGAGTAACCTCTTTCACTATTAGTCTCATCAACATTAGCTTCAGTGGTTTTTTTATTCTCATTTTATAATTTTTTTCCAGCTTCCAACGGTCTGCCTTGATATGTGCTTTCTTCTTATAGTAGTTGCATCTAATTAGCTTACTTGACTATGATTTACCTCTCTATTTGTTGTTATGAAAGTTTTTCTTCTCTGTTCTACCCCTAACAACAAGTCCATCACCCTGATTTTCTGATACACTTGCTGTAATTTTTCCATCAATTGAGAATTTGTTGAATGAGGCTTCATGAACATCTTTCAACGTAATAATATCTCTACCATGCAAGAGCGTATCCCAAAAATTAAAATAAAGAGAAGGTAACCAACACAACAGTAATAATGCCAACTCCTGATCATTGTATTTCACAACAAGATACTCCAAATCAATAATAATAGTTTTGAAATTATTGATGTGAGTTTGAAGAGAAATACCTTCAACCATTTTGCAGGAATAAAGTTGTTGCTTTAATGACAATTTGTTGGTCAAATTCTTTTCCATACAAATGTCCTCTAACTCGTTCCACAATCTTGCCGTATCCTCTTTTTTTCAGAACGTCCTATAAAATCTCATTGGAAAGTTGCAATCGTATCTATGCAATAGCCTTCCTAATGATTTTATCTTTCTTCTCATTAGTCCAATCTACAGGCATCTTCGATTTTCCTAACATAGCCTCCTCCAAATCCATTTGTGCAAGAATTGCCATCATTCTTGTTTTCCACAAAGGAAATTGGGTTTTATGATCAAGTTTCTCAATTCATGTTTTATGGAAGCCATCCCAAAATCAATATAGCTCTGGTACCACTTTGTTATGAATAAAGTAGGAAATTGAAATACATAAAAGAAAAATTCAAGACAAAATTGATGTGGTTCACCTAATAGGGTTATATCTACAGGCAAGAAGAAAGGAATTTCACCAGATTGTTTGAGGTGTCAAATTGGCTTACAAAATGATATCCCAAAGCCAAAGAAGAAGAGCAAAAGTGCTCTTTAAATTTCTCTATTTTGCTACTCACGAAACCCTTATCAGAAAAATTCAATATAAAGAGGTTTCTAAAATAACTAACTATGGAGCTTGGGTTCATATAAATTTGAGTCAAGGCACAGAATATTCTGTCCAATTCTCACCCATCCTTTAGGGTTATATGCTGGAACTCAAAAAATCTTGAACTAGAACTCAAAACACTCTGTCTAAGAGAACTTTCAAGCCACAAACACAACAAATATGTACTTGAAAAGATGAAAAAGTAATGAGCAATAGCGAGGGTATTAAAACCTACTGAACAATAGAATAATAAAGTTGTTTATAGTACATAATAAATATTTTTTCAGTATTTAATTTACTATTTAAAACAAATAAATATTTCATAAATTATTTATAGAAATAAAATATATAAATAATTTAATACAATTCTTAGTTTTTTTTTTTTTTTGAAAAACTTTCTTGATCTGACATTATTCCTACCAAATGCCTAAACAAAATATTCTTTTTTAAATTCTTATAAAAAATATATAAACAAATCTATATGATACAAATATTAAAAATGTGTAAATAAATGTATTCAAAATTTTAAAAATTGATGTTATTGGTCATTTAAGCGTTCACTTATTAAGCTTTTAAAAATTTCAATTGTATGAACAATACATTTACGCATCTTACTAGAAATTTTTGCGTTCAAGAATTGAGAAATAGTTCTCTATTATAGTGTTGTTGAGAAATTAAAATGTTTTTATTTGAAAAACCTGATAATATAGAAATAAAAGTGAGAGATTATAAAAGTTGCGGGAGTAATTTCTCTTGTTTATAACAAACTTTAAGTTCAAATCAAATTTAGTTTTATTCTAGAAATATGATTTCTTTTAAAAAATACTTTGTATATTTAAAAGAGACTGTTTTTTAAGTTTAATTATATAAAAAAAGAAAAAAAGAAAAACTTTGTAAGTCCTCAACCAATACAAAATTATCTATTGCTCAAATTTTACATTCTTTTATCATGGAAATAGTTTGATATTCTATAAAAGTAGATGTTTATCTTTATTGTAAGAAATTGGTGAGTTGTAAACTTTTTTAAGTAAAACATAAAATTCAAAAGATGATAATTGTTGTTCCTAAATTATTATTTTTATTTATGAAACATATTAAATATAAATTACCTATATTTATATCTAAAGTTCTAAGTTGTTGGGGAGACAATCATTTAATTAACATATTGTTGAATAATGTATACTTCAATTAAAAATGAAGTTATTATAATGAATATGAAACAGTTATTAGATATGAAATACTAATTTGTTTATTTCTACATAAACAACAACTTTGTTTAGCGTAAATATTATAATTTTCTAGGGTAAAAATATATAATCAAATTAAATATAGTAAACAAAAATTTAACAGCCAATGCCTTTTGAATTTTAAATTTTTTTGACGAGATGCAATTTATAATTATGCATATTGTAAACTTACTAATATGAGAAATACTAGCATGTGCCTAGTGCAGTGCACCAAAAATAATTTTAAGATTAAAATAATGTTTATTTTACTTCATGTTATTAAAACATGAATTGTAATTATTTTTAGCATTTAATGAAAGAAAATTTATTGCTAATAAAATAACATAATATAGATATTTTAATTAAAAATATTGTGTTTGAAGATAATTTATACTTAAATAACTTATAGAATATCAAGAATTGTTAACTCAAAGTTTATAAATATATATTTTAAAGAATTAAGAAAATTAAAATAGTGTAGAATATTTTACTAAATACACTTTTTAAATTATATATATTTGTGTGTGTGTGTGTGTGTGTGTGTGTGTGGGTATATATTTTGATATGACAAAAAATTAGATGGTTCTTTTTTTTGGAATATAAAACTTTTTTGTATGATTTCTTAAAAAGTTTGAAGTTATCATTATATTTTCATGACACTTGAGAATTTTAAATGTACCTCTTGGTACTTTATCTATGAAAATAACTTACATTGGGCTATTAATTCAATAAGTAGTTTGTAACATATAATTTTATAAGCTAAAATACCTCTTAATATTCTATATAACTCTAATAAGAGAAAATTTATATATTTTTATTTATATATGCAGTTATTCTATCATTGTTGAAATTACTAATTAACATATATTGTATCGCCCCATCTGAGAGGTGCCTACTTCGCCCCAAGGTGCTACTCCAATCTTTTCCACAATAATTTAAATCTAGAATGTACATTCAAAATTCAATTTCAATTCATAAGACTGCACAGCAATCCAAAATTTAACAACTCAAGTGATAATAGTTTAGCACTGACCTAAAAGATCATTTTAGAGCGTGCAATATGTACAACCAAAAGTAACATAATTTCAAACTCCAAGAAACACTACAAGGAGTGTGACATATACTCACATTCTAAAGTCTCATAAATAATGGCATATCTCAACTTAAGATAACATTGCATGCCAACATTATACACATACCAAAAGTTTTCCAACTGAGTTCAACCCTGTCCATAGTCTCAAATCCCATAGTCACCATCAATGATCTCTAAGTACCTATCATAAAATAGTTCTTCCAAACAAGCCATCAGCACTCATTCTTCACTATTCATACATGTCTAAATACATATAACAAATACATAGGAGGGTGAGTCTTAAGGACTCCGTGATGGATAAAATATAAAGTAATACACGAATTTGTTGAAGAATCAATAATTCAACAGAATTTAACTAGCATGCATGTATACAAAGAAAACATGAATTTGCTAAAGCAAGGTCATTATTGGGTTTCAAGCTACTAGTAAGTGCTAGCTCGGGAGTTGTAACTGTTGGCTCAACGGCCTGATTGACTAGACCGATATTGTTCAAGAGGTTTAGGGAGTCTCAATCAGTTTGGGAGAATTTTCTATTCGCTTGTTTGGCCTTGGACATCAACCCGATCTATACTAAGAATACAACGCCATCCTTATTGCACCTTAAGAAGAGTACAAGTAAGAGTAAACAAACCAAGCGTAACATGCAATTCAAGTAATCCAAGCAAACTATGCATTTCAAATTGCCTTTATTCCTCTATTGGGCTTATGATTTTTCCCGTATACACAGTAGGGATCAATGTCCTATTATTTAAACTAAGAGTTCCAGGTTTACAACTTATCTATGCACTTTGAAAGGATTAACATCTTGTTATTTCAAGGGTTCTGGGCTTACGGCTTATCCATGCACTCAAAAAGATTAACGTCCCGTTATTTTAAGGGTTCTAGGCTTATGACTTCTCCATGTACTCTGCAAGGATTAATGTCCCATTCTGAGCTTGTGGCTTATCCACGCACTCAATAAGGATTAATGTCCCGTTATTTCAAGAGTTTTAGGCTTATAGCTTATCCATGCACTTTGCAAGGATTAACATCCCATTCCGAGCTTATGGCTTATCCATGCACTTAGCAAGGATTGATGTCCTGTTATTTAACATGTTTTCCCTATATACAAAACTCTATCTATCGATACAATCAATAATCATTTGTTGGCAAGGTTACGTAAATGTTGTATCGAAGAAATCAAGTATGCTAACAAGGCCACAAATAACAACATAGCACAACCTAATTATGTCGACAAGGCTAAACAGATGGCAACCAAAATCAAGGAATCAAACCCTCATAAGGGTATAAGAGTCAATCAATAGATAACAACTAGTGATTCAAACAATTTGTAGAATCTAAAAGTCAATATGCAAATCACAAATTAGAAATAAGTTAAACCCTCACAGAGGTTCAACAAATTACGAGTATGCTTATACAAGTAAAAACTAGGGCAGTGGAACCTTATCTCAATTTCCATAGAAAAAGGCTATCCTCGTTTTACTGTTCGTTAGATCTTAGTTCTTTGTCACTTAACCAAAAAAAGAGCGTATTGTCAAAACACTCATTCTAACTTTATAATCATAATTATGTGAATAACAGTCTAAAATTAATTGTTATAAATTAATTCAGTATTTTAGGATTTGATTTTGATCTTATCTAGAGGTGATATTGTTGCACCCTCTCTCGGGTTAGCCCCTAAGCTGAAACGCCACTCCAATTCAAACTTAAATCTCAACTTAAGCAATAGGCCTATTAGATTTTATTTTTTTAAATTATCAGGGATATCAATGGACTTTCACCTAAACCAACCTTAACAAAAGTACATCTTACATGCCACAACATTAAGACCAAAGTCTAACATATCATAACATCTTTAAGCTTGAAACTTAACATACGAGTGATCCTTTAATAGATAACATAATATTTACATTCCATACGCTAGAATTCAGTTTTAATATAAAAACTCCTAATTTGTTACAAAATAGTCACCGATCCATGCTTGAAGTCCAAGTTTATCACTTAATCCTATTTGAGAAAGTTAATATAAAATGGGGGAGTAAGTTTAAAGGACTAAGTACGGGATAAAATCAATAGCAAGTAGTAAGGATCTATTGAAGAAGAATCAACTTAACATATCATAATTTGACAGTTAGAACAAGAATAATATCAAATACAATTAAAAATTTACAAACAATCAGATACAGTTAGAGTAAACAAGCTTGAGTCATATGTAGTTTAACAAAACTGACTTGACATGCATATCAGAACAATTCTTATTCCAATCAGTCGATCATATCCAAGCATGACAGCTTGACATATAGTAGATGCCTAAGAGTATCCCTAGCACATCACTGACTTATGGTATACGCCTATGAGTAGCCCCAACACTGCACTAACATATAGTAGATGTCTATAAGCATCCCCAGCACATAACTAACTAATAATAGATGCCTAGAAGTATCCCTAGCATATTACTGACAGATGGTGGATGCTTAAGGGTATTCCGAGTACATCACTGACATATGTAGATGTCTAGGAGAATTCCTAACACATTATTGACAGTTGATATATGCCTAAGAATATCCCTAGCATATCATTGATAGACAGAAAATGCCTAAAAGTATCCTGAGCACATTACTGACTTATGGTAGATACCTAAGAGTATCCTTATCACATCACTGACTAATAGTAAATGCCTGGGAATATCCCTAGCACATTACTGATAGACGAAAGATGCCTATGAGTATCCCTAGCACATCACTGATAGTTGGTAGATGTGTAGGAGTATCCCTAACGCAATATTGTTAGATGAAATATGCCTAGAAGAATACCCAGCACATTAGTGATAGATGATGGATGTGTAGGAGTATCCCTCACACATTACTAATAGATTATAGATGCCTAGGATTATCCCTAGCATATCATAGATAGACAAAAGATGCCTAGGAGTATCACTAACATATCACTAATAGACAGTAGATGTCTAGGAGTATCCCTAGCTCATCACTGATAGATGGAAAATGCCTAGAAGTATCCTTGGCACATTATTGATAGACAATAGATGCCTAGGAATATCCCTAGCACATCACTGATGCTCAGGGGTATCTTTGACACATCGCCAACTCCTAGAAGTATCCCTAGTATATCACTGACATATGAATGATAACTATGAGTATCCCTATCATATCAGTGATAGATGGATGATTCCTAGGAGTATCCCTAGCATATCAATAACATATGATCGATACCTGGGAGTATCTCTACCATATCACTGACATATGATCAATACCTAGGAGTATCCTTAGCATATTATTGACATATAATCAATTTTAGTCAATTGAATTTGCTAGCGAGGCAATGGATAACATGTATAGAAATGCCAACAAGGCAATACAATAGTGATTAACAAGTATGATTGAGCTATCATGGCCATATACAAACATGTAAGTATGCCAGCAAGGCATTCGATAATAATATAGGATAGGAACAAGTACATGACAATAACAAGTACAGATTGAGAATAGTACAAGATAGGTAACAATATGAAGTTCTGAGCAATAGAACCAATAAAAACAAACTCATATCAGAGCACCATCAAGAACTAACCCTCATAATGGCATACAAGTTAATTAACAGATCACAAGCAAGAACACAATCAGTTACAAATTTCAATAAACACAAGCAGGTACAGTTTAAGCACATTTAACCCTCACAGAAGAACCAATAGAATTATTTGAGGCTAAAGTGGCAGATCCTTACCTCTATAGTCTCAAAAAATGCAATCAACGATCAGTAATCTACTGGTCCATGGGACCCACTTCTTCATCACCTAACCACAACAATAAATCCACAATCAAAATCCTTAATAGACCTTAATAACTTTCAATAATTACAATCTTACTATTAATAGTCTAAAATCGATAACTATTTGCTAATATGGTAGTTTTGCAGTTCGATTGGTACTATCATTGCGATATGGTTAATTATGCCACAAATATGAGAATATTTATGGGGCTTATATTGGTGCTAACAAAAGGGCATAATCAGGTTCTGATTTATATAATCAATTTCATATCAACATCTCAAGTCAAAGTAACAGCCCAATTATGATCACTTGGTTCTAAATCCATAAAATCCACAAGTTAGGGCTTCAAATTCTTCAATTACTCAATTACCCAAAAATCATCATATTTTAAATTCGAATTTGAGTCCACTACTATGTAATAATTCATGCATGGTGTTCATATATATATATATATTTATAATTCATATACCAATGTCTTCATTTCTTAACATAATATAAGTTTTGATAAGGAATAACAGTATAATATATATTTAATTCCAACTTCGGTTGTTACCTAAGATTTCTCAATCCTTAAAATCTCAAACCAAGGACACCAGTATGATCACTGCGATAAGTTGAAGAAACTGTTCCAACTCCATCGCTGTTTGCACCTGCGCCTGCTGAAATTGATCAACTCCACCACTAATTGAAGCTTTTTAGCTCAACCAAGCAAATGCTTAGGTCATTTTACCATACTCCGTCGAATTGAAGCCTAATTTCAACTTAAATCCTATAGCTCCACCACTCGTCGCCATATAGTTTTTGTTCAATTTTGTGGCTGCTGATGGTCCATTTGAGAAGTTGAAGCTACCGGCGTGATCCTCGAGCTTAGCCCATCAAAACAGTACATGGGTCGGCCACAAAAAGTTGCTAGAATGGGAAACTCGCTAGGTTCTGTTGTGAGCTTTCATCGGGCTTTGAATTTTGGCCATTTCTCCAATCAAACTGGGTTGTTCTAGGTGCTGGCTTTCTCACCGTGAGGAGAGGAAGAATATGGCTGGATTAGTTTGGAGGTTTGGCTAACGTCGGAGAAGTTTGCTGGAGAAGGAAGGTTTACAATGGTGTTTAGCGAAAATGAAGAAGAAATGGGAAAATATGTTATATATATTTACCAAGTTTTGGAAATTAGGTTTTTGCCCCCTAGAATTTGGTTCAGTTTTCAATTAGGTCCTCCAAGGTTTCTACAAACTTCAATTCAGCCTTGCAAAAGCTTGAGTGCCTAACATTAACCCCTTTGACCAAGAAATCATCCCATGCAAACCCCAAAACATTGAAAATGTAATCTAATCGAGTTTTGCCTATTTGCAATATGAACCCAACACTTTAAATTTTCATGCAATCAAATCTTTATTAATTATTTTCTAAGCCCTAAAATCCGACCAATCAATATCTTCAATTCTAAATGCTTTAGATGTTGCTCAATTAAGTTCTTTCTATTTATCTTTAATCCCCAAAGCTTTTAAAATTAAATAAAATTTAATAAAAACTTATAAAAATCAATTTTTAAATAACTACCACCAATAATATGATTTCTAGGAGTGTTACACATATTATGTACATGAATAATGTAATAAGTAGATTTCTATTTTTTAATTAAAAATAAAATATCAATCTCTCATAGGTTTCTTTTATAAGTATCTAAAAATATAGAAATAGTTAAATGGATACGAACTTCAGTCAAATATTTTTGATCTCACATCATTAATTCATGTAAAATATTTTTATGAATTGTTTTAAGCAAAAATATTGAAATAAATATATACTATATAATTATAAAATAGAGTAATTAAATATGTTAAAAAATATAAATGATGTGATTGTTAATTGTTTTAATTTTACTTTTGAAATATATTTAATATAAATTATGTAAGTTATACATTTCTTTTTAAATTCTAAGATGTCTAGAAAATAATTATTTAATTAAGAAATAAACAAATTTATTTGATCAAATGATTGAATATTTTTTATTTATTTAATAATTATTTTATTATAAATAATTGAATATTGTATTACTTCAAATAAAAATAAAGTGATTATATCTGTATAAATATAAAAGAATTTATTAAGTATGAAAAATTGGTTGTTGTTTTGAAATAACTTAGTCAGATAAATTTTATGTTTTTTTTGGATAAAAATGCATAATTAAATTAAAAAAATCTAATTTTTTAAATGAAAAACTAAGTTAATATTTATTAGAACTCATATTTATTAGATAGTTTCATTACTTTGTATATCCATTTAATTTTTGATAGTTAATACTATCAAAGTGAATATAAATTACTAAATATGAAATATATCGATTGTGAAAAAATATTCACTTACCAATGCAATTTTTGTTTTTGGCTGTATATGCATAATTTTTCATAAATAATTTTTTATTGAGGAGAAATGAAATAATTTTTTTTATAAAAATATTAAAATAACTAAAGATTCAACCAATAGAAATAAACTTATCAATGCACATGATATTATATACAAAAACATAAAAAAGTCTTTCTTATATGCACATAAATAGAAATGGGTATAGGGTTAATAAATTTAATGAATTAAATGAATATTTTACAGAAAAATATATAGTATTTCTTCATTCAATTGATAAGAAAATTTTAATAATTCTAACAACTTAATAAATTTATAATATTTTTAAATATTTCATAACATCATATTATTTGAGTTTTCATTACTCAAATATGAATTATATATAATTTTTCTATCGAAATAAATTGAGAGTGCTACAACTAAAATAATGGTAAAATAAAATTTCAATATCAAAGATATCTAAATTCTTAAATGAACAAACATAAATATTTGAAAATAGTATTAAAATTTAATACATAAAATATAAGTAATTGAAATAAAAAAGTATTGCATGTTGATGTTTTAAGTAATATAAAAATTACAATCTTAAGTTGGCTATAAGAACTTTAATTTTAAATAAATATTGAGAAAATAATAAAGTAATAACATTGATAAAATATTTAGATATATTAGAAAAGTATCTAATTAATTTAAAATAAAAGTAAAATAAAAATAATATAAAAATATAAATAAAAAATATTAAAAATTTTCTATGAAATGAACTTTAAATTAATTAAAAAACATATTATTATATTATGCTAATTGGGGAAAGAGGTCCTACAACTAAAAATATAGAATTCTACTACGAATAATGTATAAATAAAATGTAAAAAGAATAATTATAGAACAACAAAATTTACATACAAACTAAATAAAATATTTATTGATTAATGTTGTGACAAATTAAATTTGTAAGATAGAATTATATGAGAAGAATACTTAATACGGTGCTTATAACATATTTTTAAAATTAGAAACATATTTAGTGAGATAAAAATATGACTATAGATGTTTTTTGAATTATCTTATGATATAAAAATCTATATTACAATTTTGGATAAACACAACATAATATTTTAGTTGTAATAGATAAATTGATTGTATTAAAATAAGATAAAAAAAAAAGTAAATAAACAACAAAAGAAAAATTTTCAATTGAATTAAAAAACTTAAAATTCTAAGAATTTGACATGTGAACAAAATTGCACAATTAGAATCAAAATTATAAAATTAGATAAGTACAAACCAATGCTATATATAATAGTACTAGCATATGTCCAGTACAATGCACTGAAAAGAATTTTAATATTGAAATAATTTATTTTATTATAATATTTTTTTTTACTTTATGTGATTAAAAATGAATCATAATTATTTTTAGGACATAACACCCCTAGAGTTTTCTTAATTATATTATAATATTTTCATTATTTGAAATTTGTATGAATTTTACTCATTAATCATTTTTAAAAATTGAGGTCAAAATTTTATTTTATCGGGCTTGATTTTATTTTTTTTGAAAATTGTTGGGGCTAAATTGTCAATTTTGAAGACTTGATTGCATAACTTAAAAATTTTAGGGACCAAATTGAATTACAAAACAAGCAACCAGCTTCTTCCTTCTCCATTTTCCTTTCCTTTCTCCACTTTTCTTCTTTCTTTTTTCTCTCTCCTCCCTTGTCCACCCTCCAACGTCGGCAAGTTCCTCCGATAAACATCTTCTCCTCCTCACCAGCTTCCCGATGACCCTAACATGTACGGCTGACGGCCACTGAAAAGGCGCGGCGGAGAAGACTGAGAAGATGGGTTCACAGCAACCAACTGTGTTTCAAATTTTTCGGCATTATATGGAGATTTTGAGGGGTGCATTAGGTAGTACTTAATGAGGAGACTCTCATAGAAGCTTTGCATGCCGGAGGTACATGGGGGCAAGGGCAAATATTGGTTGTGGATATAGGTGGTTTCAGAAACTTTGAGGTGGCAATTGACCCTTTTTCCAACAAAGAAATAGGAAACCAAGGGTATCATTAGAAAGTTCTTGACAAGAGGCATCTAGTGGTTGTGGTGTTGAATTTTCTAGTAGCAGCGGTGGTAGAGAGACAGTCTTCTCATCTCGATGAGATGATCACTCCTATGCTATTGGTTTGTAGTTTTGGAATTCTAGTGGTGAATTTGGATTTTTATTTAATTATATCATGTTATATATATACATGTTATACATGTTGTACTTTGCTTATCTACCTTTGTACCTTGCCCAGAATTAAATTTTGGGGATGAGATGAGATGTTATGTGTATACGCATGTGTTGATTGAACTCTATGTAAGGAATAAGGAGTTTGGAAATATGAATTTTGGATTCGAATTCATGAATAATGCCAAGATTTGGATTTGAATATGATATTAAGAATTTTATTATAAGTTTGAATCGAATATGATTGGAAGTTGATTTGGAATGAACCATATGTGTGGTTAGAAATATGTTATGACCATGATTTTGTATATAAGATGAGGTTAATCTTGAAACTATGCAATTAGTGAGATATTAGATTAACATGATGAAATGGTATAAAAATGGGCTAGTATCTTCTGATAAATGAAACAGATGTGGAAGTTGAAACTTGGGAAATATTAATGTTATTAGCTATTTTTCCAAAATGATAGAGTCGTTAAGCTTTAAATTATCGTGTTAATAGGTAAATTTGTAATCTTGAATTATAATAAGCATGATGATGATGTATTAAAAGGTCAAATGTGGGTTTTGACTATAATTTTGCTATCTTGGTTAGGTAGCGAAGAGGTGAAACCTAAGGATCAATGATTGTGACTTTTGACTGCATCTTCTAAGCTAATGAAGGTGAGGTTCTCCCACTCTTGGTTATTACTTGAATAAGCTTACTCATTGCTTATTGGAAACCCCTGTGAGGGTCTTCCATTTGGCCTTGTTATAACTATTGTTCTTGTGGCAAAACCCCTATGAGGGTTAATGTGCTTCACTATACCTACTCATAACTTGATTGATTGTTCTTACTCGTTTACTTGAGATCCATACTTGTTTGTGCACTTGATTGTACTCATTTGGTTGATCGTACTCATTTTGTTTGATTATATACCTTTGTGTGGGTTAGTACTTGTATCATTCTGTTGAATTGTTCTTGGTTGTTCTGGCACCCAAAACTCCTATCTGTCCTGAATGGTACTTGATATGTTCGGTTCTTGGTATTGTTCTATTATCAGTTGCCTTGTTGGCATATTCAATTACTTGATTCATACTTGATGTACTTGTCATACTTGCTTGGAGATAGTACTTGGGCTAAATGTCAATCATATGCGGAATGCTGAGCTACATGGGACACGTCTTGCAATTCGCCTGTGTGTCCACAATATGCTAAGGATTTACCCTAGGTATCAACAGTGCACTAGCAATTTTCCTCTGGGCATCGCAGAGTGCCATATGGTCCGTATGGGCACACCAATTATATGCTCAATTGTCATGCTTAGAAGTACTTGTGTGAATTGTATAAGGTAAATATATACATGTCTTACTTGTTTTGTTGGACTGCATATACTCTTAGGGATTGCTCGTTGTGCTCATTCTTACTTGTTTGTAATGCTCTTGGAGCAATAAGGTAGGAGAGTTTTCTGTTGTTATTATCATGTTTGTTTGAATTGTAACTGCACTTGTATTGCTTGTCAATTTTAAATATCTTAAGATGTTCTTTTTCCTTGATAGAATCCTATTATAGCTTAGTTGTATATCCCTCACTAAGTTCATTGGACTTACTCCCATCTCTCTTAAATTTTGCAGACAAGTTTGATTAGGGATGAAAGTTCAAATTAAGCATGAAGAGATGTTCCCTTTTGTAATTGTAACACCCCTAAAATTTTATTACTTTTATTTATAATATACAATTTTATTATTAATCAGAAATTTTATGAATTTTACGTTATTAATTATTTTAAAAGTTTTGTGGGTTAAATTATAATTTTTGTAGACTTAATTGTGTATACTTTTGATCAATTTGGGGTTAATCATAATTTTCTAAAAATTTGGGGTAAAATTGCATAATTTAAAATTTTATAAAAAGTAAAAATCAAAATCAAATCAGATTTTGAGTACGGGCAAAGCCCTCTTTTTCTTCCCACTTTTTATTTCTTTTTTCTCCTTATTCCTTTTCTTCTCCCTTTTCCTCTCTTTTTCTTCTTTCTTCACCAAGCCTTCACCACCATCTCCGGCCATTTTCCAGCGATTTTTCCACCACTTCAAACCAACCAAACTCATCCCCTCACCACAACCAATACCTTCCACACCTCAAAACTAGCAATCGGGCAGTGGAGCAGCGATGGACAGAGAAGAATCGAGGAGTGCATGTCACGGTGGTTGCCGGGTTTTTTCTTTTCCAACAACCATTCTCTATTCCGAGGGTAGGGTTAGGAAGCTCTTGATGAGAGAAATGCAATGGTACCATTGCATGGCATTTTCGCCAGCGGCAAAGCAATGATTGGAGCTCATCGGAGAAAAAAGACAATGGCAGTTTTTGGCCTATTCCAGTGTGTACACTACTTGGAATTGAAAACAAAAAGTGGCGTTGGAATCCTCACAATGAGAGGAACAATCTGGTGGTGAAGTTTCATTTTCGGTAGCTGGCAACGACAGAGAGACAATTTCCTCGTCTAGATGCGGTGATCATTCTGGTGCTTTTGGTTGGTGATTTCGAGCCTTCATTAGTGAGATTGAATTTTTATTTGATTATTGCATATTATATATATGTGCATGCATGCTTGTAGTTGTTAGTTTTGTCCGAGTCAAGCTTTTGAGTTGATATAGGTATTTCGATGATTATTTTCCTATGCGAGGAATAGGGTAATGAGAGATATGATTTTGGACTCGTATGTTGGTTAATAATAAGTTGAATATAAATTTTGATATCAGGAATCATTATAAGTTAAATTATGTTGGAATGGGAATTCGACTAGGGATTTGTGCATGAATGTTGAATCTAGAGAAGTTTGACTCGTGGCATAGTTTTTTGATTATGTGATGACGAGCTAGGTACCAATGAGCAGTAATACCAATTTTTGGCTATTGCTATTTGGGACTGTAAGAAGTAAGGGTCTCCCACTCTGGTATTGCTTTGTTAAGCTAATCTAAATTGTTGGAAACTTCTATAAGGATCTACCAATTTGGCGTTATATTTCTTGTCTATAGTTGTAATAAACCCCTGTGTGGGTTTCTCTATTTCTGAATCATATTTTGATCTGTATTTAGAATCTGTCTACTATCTGTTATCTATTATTTGATTTGAATACCTTTGAGAGGGTTATCTTTGATGTCGATTTTCTTTTCTGTCTGTTTTGACACCCAAAACTTCTATCTGTTATTAGTCTATCTCGTATATGTATTGTCTGTACTGTATCTATTGCCTTGTCGGCATATCTATTATCAGCTCTGTATTCATTGGCCGTGCAAGCTTATCTATTTTGTGTACTATTTTTTGTTGCCTTGATGGCATACTATTTTATTTTGTTCTAATCTGTTGATCTGAAATCTATAGTGTGCTAAGGATTTCCCCCTGGTCATCTGTATGAGCAGTTATTCTATTATCCGTATGGTGATATGTGGACCAAGGGCCGTATTGAGTGATTTGTTTGGTTATGTAGGGACATGCTAGGGATTTTCCCTTGGGTGCCAATCATACGCTAGGGATTTTCCCCTGAGTACGGGTGATACGCTAGGGATTTTTCCCTAGGTATTAGCGGTGCGCTATACAATTCGTATAAGCATCTGCCACACACCAAGCTATTACGCATAGGTAAATTTTCTGTCTGTCCAGTATAATGTGAATCTGCAATGCATGTCTTACAACTTTTTCTTGGAATGCATATGCTTTGGGTTTGATTTGCCTAAATAATTTTTGTCTGCCTGTAATATGTTCTTGGAGCAATAAGGTAGGAGAGTTTCCTGTTTGCTTTTCAGTACTATCTGTCTATTTTTCTGAATTCTATTATATTCAATTTGAAAAATTATATCTTATTGAGTTGAGTTTCTCCTTGGTAAACACTGTTGTTACTTGTACCCATCCGTCACTAAGTGTTTGGACTTACCCTATGTATTTTATAATCTTTCAAATAGGGATGGGCTCTGGTGGATGTCAAGTTGGAATGACACATATATAGTTGTTTTGTAGTAGGACTGGAGTCGAAATTAAGTATGAAATTTGTAGTTGTTTGGTTGACCTTATAAACCTTGTGATGTACATAGTTTGTTTGAAGTTTGTAGTGTATGATGAAATAATGGTTTAATGTGATAGAGACTGTAACATGACTTAGTTCCCTGAACTCTTTTGGTATTTCCGTTTTGTGGTTTATTAGGTATTGTTGGAGTTGTATTAGTATTAATTTTGAGATGTTTCAATTTATGGCTACGATTGAATTGTAACTTTGAAATAAGTTTGAATCAGAGTAGTGTCTCAGCTTAGGTGCTATCCTTAGAGGGGGCACTACAGTAATAGTTAGATGTGGTTATGTACTTATGGGCCTTAAGAATGTTGCATGCGATCCTTAGAGATATTGTGATGTGTGAGGGATGCTAAGGATATATTTGGGGATTGTACATATATGCTTGTTGATCTTAAGAATAGACCTTGGGTATGAATGCTGCTGTTAGCAGTATCAATTAAGATATGAATTCTGCTACTTATTTTGTAATGATGTTTGAAAGAAATTTTTGGATCTATAATTTGCGTTACAAGTTTATATGTAAGATTGAATTGTTTTAATATCTTAACCTGGGATTACCCTAAGTGGGGTGTCACGTAGGATTTAAAGAAACAAGATCAATTACTAATTAAATAAAATAATATAAATATTTTAATTTAAAGGTATTATGTTTAAAGATAATTTGTACTTAAATAAGTTGTGGAAAATGAAAATTTGTTAACTCTAAGTTTATAAATTATAAAAAAAATTAAAATGATAAATTTTAAAAAAAATAAATGAAAGAATTAAGTGAATAAAAGTAGAGCAGATTGTTTAACTAAATATTCTTTTTAAATTAGATGTATATTTATACATACATATTTTGATATGATAAGTAAGCAAATAATTTTTTTAAAATATAAAGTTTGTATCTGATTTCTTAATGATATGGAAGTTAGAGTTACAATTTTCATGACCTTTGAGATTTTTAAATGTTTAGTGTTTCTTGTCAGAGTAATATATAAACCTCTCTATCTATAGAAATAACTTACATCAGATTATTATTTGATAACTAATTAACTACGTAGCTTGTAACATGTAATTTTTATAAAATAAAATATTTGTTAATATTCTATATAACTATAATAAGTAAAATTTATTTATATTTATTCAAATATATAGTTCCTTTATCAATTTTAGAATTATCAAATAACATATATTATGTATATGGATAAAATAGTAAGTAAATTTTTAATATTCAATTCAAGATAAAATGTTACTCTTTCATAATAAGTTTCTTTTATGAATATGTAGGTGTGTACGAATAATTAAAAGGATACTTACTTTCAATCAAACTTTTTTTTATCTTACATCATTAGTTCATGTAAAAATATTTTTTTATGAATTGTTATAAGCAAAAATATTAAAATAAAGTAGGGGATATAATTATAAAATTGTTTAACTTAATATATTAAAAATATAAAAAATTGATATTTTTGCTATTTAAGTAGTCATTTATCAAACTTTTGAAAATTTACAATTATGTCAACTATATATATGTTCCATATAAAAAAACTTATTTTAAATAATCAAAAATGAGTTCTATATTATATTGCTAAAAAACTAAAATGATTTAAAGTAATAATATAAAAATAAAGTTCAGAGTTTATAGTTGTTGAGGGAAGCAACTTTTTATATTTAAAATATTCTTCAAATTAAATTATTTGCTATATTCTATATATATAATTTTATCTAAAAATATTTTATATATCTAAAAAATATTATTGTAAAAATAATTAAATTTTGAAATTTGATATATTGGGCTCTTACTTGTCAATTACTTTACAATTATTCATTTCTCAAACTTCTAACTCTTAAATAAAAATTATAAAATATTATTAAATATATTTTGAATTTCAGATGAAAAAAAAAAAGAAATAAGATACAAGCATATCAGTTAGGGATAATAATCAATAACTAATGAAAATATTTTTTTTGAATTCAAATACACAAAATTCTAAGAATTTTCCATTTAAAAAATATTTAAATATTAAAAAATAATAAAGTAATAACATTGATAAAATATTTAAATATATTGAAAAAGCTTCTAATTAATTTAGAATAAAAACAAAATAAAAACCATATAAAGATTTGTTCAAAAAAAATATTAAATTGTTTTTGTGAATTCAACTTTAAATTAATTAAAAAGAAAACAATATCATTATATTATGCTAATTGGGGAAAGAAGTAATACAACTAAAATATAGAATTATACCATGAATAATGTAGAAATAAAATGTAAAAGAACAATTGTAGAATGATGAAATTTATATATAAAATTTAATCTTGTAATAAATTATATTTATAAAATAGAACTCAATTTGTGATGAGAGTACTTAATATGATGCTTATAAAATATCTTTTAAATTTTACACTTATTAAGTGGGATAAAAATATGATCTATAGATATTATTTGAATTATCTTATAAGATATAAATCCATATTGCAATTCTAGATAACACAAAATGATATTTTAGTTATAATAGATAAGTTGATCGTATTAAGATGAAATATAAATGAAAATAAACAACCAATGAAAATTCTTTCAACTGAATTAAAATACTCAAAATTGTAAGAATTTGACATTTGGCTAAAATTACACAATTATGGACCCCTCATCGTTGTTCTATACATAATAGTATAGATAGATATTACTATGGGTATTTGAAATTATCCAGTGAGATATTCTCTACAATTTTAGATAAATATAATATAATGTCTTAGTTATAACAGATAAGTTAATTATATAAAAATATTTTTTTAAAGAAAGGTTGTCAATCAATAAAAAATTCTAATTTTAATTAAAAATTTTAAAATTCTAAGATTTTAGATTTGGTAAAAATTGCAAAGATATAATCCCAAACTGTTATGTTATGTATAATAGTATAAATAATAGGAATATAATTGGAGTATTGAATATTAAATTTAGAAAGAATATTTGAAAATTAAGTTTTGATGTCAAAAGGATAAGATTGCTATGATATAAATTTCGTAAGAAAATTTTAAAATCTTAATATTTGATGAGACCTACTTACATAACATTTTGTATTACTTTCCATTCATGTCATATCATTAAACGAATAGGCATCAGTGTTTTTAAATAATATAATTATGGACGTGATTGTGAATTATTTACAAGATAATAAGCATCCACCGATGTGCACTAGTATTTCTACATTGATTGCCCATGAAACGGGGCATCCTCTAATTATTATCTTCACTATTGCTTCAATTTGCTGTATACCACCTCCTAAGTCATCAAAATTTAAGTCCCAGTGCTAGATATCTTTTCCATGCTTCAATGTTTGCAGGAGTTCAAGTAACCATGTCCGAATTATTTGTGGGAGTTTCCTAGGCGACAGTCTCCCCAACACGTTTATCAGGTCCCTGATTTGTCTCATTTTCACACTCCACTACAACACCGCCAACATATATTTCAACCTTTCTATTCTTTGCCTTTACATGATCCATATATATCTTGGAGTAAATGTTGTCCATAGTTCCTGATGTTTCGATTTAGTATTACTTTAATTCTCAATCTTTAAAATTTTATTTTTTAATCCCTAACGTTAATATATCGTTTCACTTTAGTCCCCAAAATCATTTTCCGGCAGTGTTTGGTCGGAAAACTAATCAAGTTTGACATTTTTAAGGGTAAAATTGTCAATTTATAAGTTTGTGTTCCACTTTAGTTCCTATATAAGGTTTTATGTTCCACTTTAGTCTCTATGTTACTTTTTTTGCTTTTTTCTTTTTATGAATATATGTCCATGTGTGTATATATATTTGTGTATAATATATGTGTATATATAATTGATACTAATGTTAGTCATAGGCTCACATATTATTATTACTATATTAATATCATTTGTGATACTATTTTAATTAATAGCATTAATTTTATGATTAGTAATATATTACTAATAATAAAGATTATATTATAATTAATAATAATGTTAATAGTATATTAATAATAATATTATTAATAATTCAAGTAAGCAAAGACTTTTTCCAACAAGACAAAAAAATGGTCATGTCAGCTGAAAATTTGCCATCTAAGCAAAAGTTCCAAAATTCAAGAAATTTCGGCATGCCGCATCAGTATTTCTGGCCATTTTATAAGATTCCAATGTCTTTAGGACTAAATGTGTATTTTTATTTATTTTTTACTTATAGGACCAATTAAATTTAAAATTGCGTAACAATTCGATTTAAAATTGAAAGTCAGAAAATTTTACAGGATGAAAGAAATATTTTTCCTATTTGCTGGGGGTAGGTTCCATGGCTGACCACAATGGGGTTGGGGATGGGGGTGGTGTCAACCATGGTAGCTACCCCTAACAATTAGGAAAAATATTTTTTTTGTCCTGTAAAATTTTTCAACTTTCAATTTTAAATCGAATTGTTACACAATTCTAAATTTGGTCCTATAAGTTAATTTTTTTTTTTTTTTTTGCACATTTAGCTTGAAAGTCATCGGGATCTCATAAAATGGCTAGAAATGCTAATGTGGCATGCCGAAATTTGTTGAATTTTTATTTAGGTGGCAAATTTTCAACTGACGTGACCATTTTTTTGTTTTATTGGAAAAAGTCTTTACTTACTTGGATTATTAATAATATCATTAACAATATTATTGATAATAATCCTAATAATATTATATAATTATATTATCATAATAATACTATTATTATCATTGATAATATTAATCTTACTATTCTTATGATTAATTATATATATTATTAATAATAATAATAAAATTAATTAAATATTTATTAGTATCATGTATTAATATTTATTAGTATCATGTATTATTAATACTACATATTATGAATATAATTAAAATTATTATAATATAACCTCTATTATTAGTAATATATTATTAATCATATAGTTAGTGTTATTAATTATAATAGTATCACAAATGATATTAATATATCAATAATATATTATTAAATATTAATAATAATATGTGAGCATGAAATTAATATTAGTATCAATTATACATAGACATATATTATACACAAATATGGGCAAAATTGTAATTTTAGTCATGTAATTTTACCTCATTTGGTTTTTGGTCTTATAAGTTGCATAATTGCAATTCTAGTCCTATAACTATTAAAATATTATCATTTTTGCCCTTTTTTCATCAGAGCTAGTGAAAGTCACTGAAAAAGCTGATGTGGCTCACCAGGAGTTTGGTAGCTTGGAGTTTCTGCCATGTTAGGCTGTCTAATAGGCATTTTTTGTCTTTTTCTTGCTTAGTTGGCAACACACGTCTTTTTTTTATAATTTTAAATATATTATACATTTATATATACACATATATTTATATATTACATATTGTCATTTTTCCTCCAAAACACAATTTTTGTTTTTGCCAAAATACCATCTACTATCCTTCATTATTCCCAAAACTTTTTTATTTTCTGATATATACATACATATATTATATATATACATCATATATATTTTATTATTATTTTAAAAATAAAAAAATCACTCAATTCATTTTCACCTCAAAAATCTAATAAAAAAGCATTGATTTCATTTCTATAGTAAAAAAATGTCTCATCCAAAACATAAACATACACATATATTTATAAATAATTTATAATTATTTACTAATTAAAAAACAAAAATTACATGGTTAAGATAATTTAAATTAAATTAAATTCAAATTAAAAATAAATTAATTAAAAATGAAAATAAAAAAATAAAAAAAGGGAAAAAAATCATACATTTCTCCGCTGCCTCACTGGTCCGCCCCAGCCACCATGGCCGCCACCTAACCAGATCTGGCCAAGTGGCCTCTAGTCATGGCTACCTCAACCATAGGTAGCCATGGCCATATCCAAGCAAGCTTACCTGTTGCTTGGATCTGGCCATGGCCATGGCAACCCAGCAGGAGGTTGGGTGGTAGGTGGTGGGGGTGTATAGGGGCATGTATATAATGTATATATAAATATATATTTAGATAAATGTATATATTTAAATATATGTGTATATATAAATATATATCATATATATTATTCCACATATATATCATATATATTATTACATATTTAGATGAATTTTTTTTATTTTTTTTCCAATTAATCAAGCCACATCAACCGCCAACGAGGCAAAAGCTCCAAGCTACCACATGTCCGATGAGCCATGTCAGCTTTTCCAGCGATTTTTGTTAGCTTCGGTAAAAAAAAGGACAAAAAATGATATTTTTTAATACTTATAGGACTATAATTGCAATTATACAACTTCTAGGACCAAAAATCAAATGGGGTAAGATTATAGGATGAAAATTACAATTTTGCTCACAACTATATATACACACGTGGACATATATTCATAAAAGGATTAAAAAAGTAACATATGGACTAAATTAGAACATAAAATCTTATATAGGGACTAAAGTGGAACATAAAACTATAAATTGGTAATTTTGCCCTTAAAAATTTCAAATTTGATCAATTTTCCAACCGAAAACTTTCGAAAAATAGTTTTAGGGACTAAAGTGAAATGATATATTAACGTAGTGACTAAAAGATGAAATTTTAAAGATTGAGGACTAAAGCGATATTAAATTGAAATATCAGGATGTAACACACTTGAAATTTGATAAATTTAAAAAATAAATCAAAAGGACTTAATTGCAAAATTTTGAAAGTTTAGGGGTCAATATACAATTTGCAGAAAATTTATTGGAGCACATTTCAAAATTTTGGGGTATGCATGGCATTGATTTTTGGTCAAAGGGGTCAAAGTGAGACATTCACTTAGTTTGGGGTTGAATTGAAGTTTGTGGAAATTTTAGAGGACTTAATTGAAGATTGAGGTAAAGGTTTGAGGCTAATGTGTAATTTTGGAAAATTTAATTTTTATTTTAAACAAACCTGATAGATTTTTATTTCCTCACTATTCCACCATTTTCAACCTTTCTTTCTTTCTTTTCCTCCAACTGTGTTCATCACCATCACCGGCAATTCTCCACCGATGACCACCTATCGCCAAACTAAACCGATCAAAACCCTCCCCTCACCTTCAGCTACATAGCAACATCACCAGGCACGACTGAAGATTGGTCGGTAAGCTACTGCGAGAGGAGATTGAGGGTAGTGCTCCATAGTGGTTGGTGGGTTTGTAACTTTTCGATGGTCAAACGCAAGTTTGAGGCTAGAATTGGGTAGAGCTGTGCAAGAGGAACACGGTGGTGGCTTTGTATGGTGGTGCGATGGGAAAAGGGTGATCAAAGCTTGGTGGTGAAGACCCACTTGGACACTGTTGAGCTCAATTGGAAGTGATACATGCCGTGAAACTCGAAACTAATAATGTCATTAGATTCAGGAGCTTGAAAGGAGCAGTTTGGTCATGGTGTGACATGTTCTGGCGATGGCGGACAGCGGCGCTTCAGCAACCGGCGGCAGTGCTCCTGCGACTTCCAACCAATTGTTTCTCCTCATTTCGACAACTGTAGTTGTGCTCTCGATTCGTGGTTTTGATTGAGAAAAATTAGGTAAAATACTAGTTAATCAAATAATTTGATTCCTGATTTAATTTGAGTAAATTGTTAGACTTATTTATAATGTAAATACAAGTTAATTGGACCAAAATTATGATTTCAGACTGAGAATTTAGACATGCATGAGTACATACAAATAAGCTCAATGGATTTAGATTTGTAAAATTATATAATAATTCTAGTTAATTAAGTTAATAGATGATTAAGACCCTATTTCTATGGAATTAAGACCTTAATTCTATGAAATTAAGACCTAAGAAAAATATTAGGTTATTATAGATAACGGAACCATTATTATTGATTTGGCAAGCTATTACGAGGTTAATTATATAATTAAGGACTTGATTGTATTCCTTAATCTAGATTTGCAATATTACCATTTCAATATCGAGGTTATCGATTGAGCCAATTAAGTATCAATTTTAGATCGATGCTTGTACAATTGTGATTACAAGGTTGAATGAGGATTGTGACTATGGGCCTTATTCTTTTGGTTAGGTGACATAGAGGTGGGCTCTGCAGGCATAGGCGGCGATAGTATTTCTGAGATTATAGAGGTAAGGGTTTCCCATTCTAGGTTATCACTTTATTTAACTTACTTTTAAATTATTGCACCTTGCGAGGGCCTATCAATCTGGCACCTTTCCTTAACTATCTATTATTGTTGATAAGCCCATGTGTGGGTTTTCTATTTCTACACCTTACTCTAGATTATGTTTGAAATCTGATCTGTATTTGTTATTTGATTTGTGCACCCCTGTGAGGGTTATTTGCTGAATTTGATTCTAATTTTTTATCTATTTTGGTGCCTAGAACCATATCTGTATCTCTGTTATCTATTGACTGTCTCGCATCTATACTATTTTATATTGTAGTCATTGCCTCGTCGGCTTATCTGCTTATTTGATCAGTTTCTTAATGGTCATGCTGGCTTATCTGAATCTGTATTTTGCAATCACATTGCCTTGGCGGCAATTTTGTTCTGATTTATCTGTCTATCTGTCTGTCTGTAATATACTAGAGCTATTCCTAGGTATCGTCTGTCTATTTGTTTGTATACGTTAGGGGCTATTCCCTCGGTATTCTTTCTATAAGTCTGATACGCTAAGGGCTATTCTCTTGGTATTCAGTTTGTTAGCCATATGTTAGGGCTATTCCTAGGTATGTGTGATGTGTCAAGGCTATTCCTGAGCATCAGTGATATGTTAGGGCTATTCCTGGGCTTCTATCTTCCGTCCATATGTTAGCCATATGCTAAGGCTATTCCTAGGTATGTGTGATGTGTTAGGGCTATTCTTGAGCATCAGTGATATGTTAGGGCTATTCCTAGGCATCTATCTTTCGTTCGTCTGTTAGCCATATGTTAAGGCTATTCCTAGGTATGTGTGATGTGTCAGGGCTATTTCTGAGCATCAGTGATGTGCTAGGGTTATTTCTAAGAATTTCTGTCCGTCAGTCTATCAATCATATGCTAGGGCTATTCTTAGGTATGTGTGATATGTCAGGGCTATTCCTGAGCATCAGTGATGTGCTAGGGCTATTCCCAGGCATCTTCTATCCGTCAGTCTATCAATCATATGCTAGGGCTATTCTTAGGTATGAGCGATATGTCAGGGTTATTCCTGAGCATCAATGATGTGCTAGGGCTATTTCTAAGCATTTTTTATCTATCTTTCGTTCATATGTCTGTGATGTGCTAAGGCCATTCTTGGGCATCTACTATATGTCTGTCTGTGATGTGCTAAGGCTACCCATAAGCATCTACCGTCTATTTGTTTGTGATGTGCTAGGGCTTTACTTAGGCATATGTTGTTTGTCTGTTAATTTGAATGACCAATCGCATCTGCTGGTTAGACTATTCTTAACTATTTGAATGTATCCTGTTGTGTTTCTACTAATTATTGATTGATGATCTGTTGAGTCAATTTCTTCCTCAATAGATCCCCATCATTTATGTTTATAATTATCCTTCACTAAGTCCTTTGGACTTACCCTTTCCCCCCCCCCCTTACTTTGATTCTCTCAGACATGGATTAAGTGAAGAATTCGGACTCCAGGCTGGACGAGAAATATTTTATTAGGTATAAAATGAATTATGGCATGTATTTAATGGTTTGCTGAGCTAATTAAGTTTGAATTTTTGCTGCATATGTTAAGATTGGATTTGGAATTTCGTGGCACATATTATAGCATATTGCCTGTATGTTACAGGCTTAGCTATTGGAATCTGCTACTATAACTGATAAGTTTGAAATGCTTTGATAAGTTTTTGGAAAAAAAAAAAATATTCTGATTGGTTATTGATTTGTATTATGGGTTCAATCATGGTTTTAAAAACCGGACCGGACCGGCTGGTTCGACCGGTTCGACCGGTAATCGGTGGCTGGTCCAGTCCGAATTATGTCTGGGAACCGGTCAAAACTTAACCGGCTGGGAACCGATCAGAACCGGTCAAGAACCGGTCGAACCGGTACCGATTCTTGACCGGTTCACAAGTTTTTTTTTTTTTTAGGTTTTTTTTAACTTTTAAAATTGCAAAAATTGAGCCACTAATTTTGACTTTTTAAACCAATTATTTTGACTACTAATTTTTAAAAATTGAAAGTAAAAAGATTACACAAATCAAACAAAACCGAGTCTCCTTTCATTTCCTTCCATTCTATCTTCCAGTTTCCAGTTCTGTGACTTCTGTCTTCCAGCTTTCCTCTTTTTCTTCCCCCATTTTTCAGTTTGCAAAATAGTGAAATACTGTTCCGGGCTATTGTTGCTGGAAAAAAAAAAAGGTTTTGAGAGCATATTACAAGATTTCTTTCCCATAATCCATACTTCATCCTCTTCAAGAATGGTAAGCTACTCTCATTCAAGAATACCGTTTTTTTTAATTTCCACACCATTTTTAATGTGCTTATTGCTTTGTATTGATACT
>JACGDI010005690.1:389603-438937 GCA_014898725.1 Jacaranda copaia
AAAAATTCAGCTTCCTCCTAGATCATCATCCGATGATCCTCAGACCAACAACCAGGAGGACGTTCTTCGGAGAACTGATCAGCTTGTTAGGCGCTGGATTTTGGGCTCAATCAATGACAATATTATCACTTCCGATCTACTGAAGTTAAAACATCCAAAGACGTTTGGCATGAGCTAAAAAGGAAGTTCCACATGCTACCAAGGCCTGGTACAAAGTCGTGCTTTTTTCTAGTCATTTTGGATCATGTATTTAATTATGTATATGATGTATATATGTCAATTATATCTAAATTTCAATCAATTATTTTTATAAAGAATTATTTAGTATACATGTATATCAATGACAATAAAAAAGGAAATAAAACATAAATTGAAATAGATTATTGTCAACCTAGTACAGTTTGACTTGGTTGCTGATTAAAGTATGTACTAACGGCTGTTAATTTCCTCTCAATCTATAGTAGATCCTCTACACCAAGGAGCAAAGCTAAAACAAAAGGATCACAATGTTTACAATGTTTACTTGCCACTATACAAAGCTATACTCTAGGAGGCTGGGAAGAAGTTAACTATGCCATCAAAGATCACTAGCAAGGCGATTCCCCCATATTATGGGCTAGGAATGATACCATCATGAGTGCATTGCAGGCAGCCATTGGGACGGGAAAAGGGTTTCATATTATTCCAAAGTTGGTGGAACTAATTGATGATGTCGAATTAGGGAACCTATTCGATAATTATTGGACCAATATTTTAGGCATGGCAGCCGCCGCCGGCAACAAAGAAGCAGCAATTATTATACTTGAAAAAATAGCCACTTCACTCTACAAGCCCAATAACTTAAATGATTTTTCAGCCCATATTGCCGCTCAATATTCCCACAAAGACACACTCGAGTACTTGCTTGAAGCGCCTGACCAGCATTCCTTTGAACCCTACTGCGCTACAGATCCTTATGGTTTTAGCACAAATGGACTCCGACTTATTACATACATAATTGATGCTGAATTCATCGGTGGGTAGACTTTTTAACTATACATATGAAACATTTATATAAAATATATTTGTAACTCTCTCATTAATTATTATATAATTGTTGAGATATATGCGTGTGTGCAAATTTGTCTAATTAACTTTCAATTCATCTATATATATACACATATATTCAAATATGGTTGGCATTAATTAATTAATACTTTCACCTAATTGTAGCAGATGTTGCACTAAATTTGGTGGTCATATATTACACCCTATGAAGTAATCTTCGAGTTTGTGCAAGTTGTTTTTCGTTTGAGTTGGTTAAATTTTAGGTTTTCTAGTTATCATTTAATTTAGACTTCAAGCTTGAATTGGTGGTCCCTATGCTTAGAGAGATACCTCAAGTGGGGGTGCCACAAAGGTGGTATTAGAGCCTAGGTTTATCAATGACCTTAGTAAATAGGTATTGAGAGGATACACAACGAATCTATAGGAAGTAAAGGATTATGTCTAAGATAGCCACCTAGTTGTAGTCTTCACTTTCGTAAATAAACATCTAACTTTAGACCAAGAAAGAAACTTTAGTTTATTTTAGGTGTGATTAAGAATCTTCATGTGGTTAAGAAAGAATTGAGGATGAGATTAAAGTGATAATGGAAGTTAATATGTAAACTTTTAATGATGTAGCTTATAATAAACTTGGTTTAATTGTTAAATACCACATAATTACATCTAAAAGATCACAATTTCGTTGCTAACTTCAGATGCCATTGTGTAATCTTGACAGCAACAAGTTAAGAAAGAACAAAGGACAATTTAGGAATGATAATAGCATCCCATGAAGATTCTCATATACCTGAACTACCCCAAGCCAATTGATGATGAAAAGGAAGACCACCTGGCACACTGGCTACCACACAACGTGTCCCTAGGTAAAGAGCACCAGCTGGTCCATAAAATTTGCCAAAAAAAAAAAAAGATTTCACAAACCCCACAAGTTAATCAACTCGCTGCGCGCCTACTAGCAAAGCCCATGTTTCAGATGTGGCAACAATTTATGCAGTTTTGCTAGTAGCAGAGATAGAGTAATCAAGCAGGGAATAATGAAGAGCTAGCAGAAGGCCAATCCTTAGAATGATTCCTCTGATTGCAAGCCCAAAATTCCTAGAGAAACTTGATACTAGAGAAGCTTAAATGTGGGTTAAGAGCTTGGAAAAGATATTTGCAACTTTAGGTTATCCAGATAAGTAGAAGATACGATATGCTACATTTCTACTGGATGGTCCTACACATGATTGGTGGCAAATGATCAATTATAGGTGGACTACAGAGGAAACTCATCAGACTTAGGAAAACTTCGCCCAGGAGTTTATCGAAAAATATATACTAAAGGTGACCAAGTATGCCATGGAAAGAAAATTCAAGGAATTAATCCAAGGAACGTCATCAATCAATCAGTATGAAGCTATATTTAGCCGACTGATTGGTATGCACCTCACATACTTGCAAATGAGTTATGAAATGTTCGCAAGTTTATAGAAGGGTCAAGACCAAAACATAGATGGGGCCTTCTCTCATATGATCTTTTAAGCTACAATCGTGCGGTAAGTAAAGTACTACAAATAGAATCAGATCTATAAGAAATTAAAAAGATTAAAGATAAGGGGGAAAGGGAAGGTTACCACCTAGTGAGCAGAACAACTTTGGGAAAAAATAGTCAAAGTTACAAATTAGGGGTGCCAACCAACGAGCTTATCAGATTGGCGGAGCCACAAATCTAGCACTAAAGACATGTGGATTTTGTGGAAAATCAAGCCATGATGAATTAGAATGCTAGAAAAAGCATGGTAAATACATAATTTGTAACAGCAATCAGCACTTTATCATGGTTTGTCCCAATCTAAGGCGGCCAGCCCCCGTAGAGCAAGGGAAACAACTTGTAAGAACTAGTGGAAAGCTAAGGTGCGAGCACGTGCATATGCTCTGACTGGAGAAAAATGTTTGATCCTTCTAAAGTAGTTGAAGATACGATTTCTATTTTTGGAATTAATGGAAATGCCCTATATGATCCCCATGCTTCACATTCTTTCATATCTGCAAATATATCTGAAAAATTAAAAATGCAACCTAAAATCATAGCCTACCAAATAGAAGTTCAAACACCCTTAGAAATAGGGTTAACAATAGATATCATTTATTGGGATTGCCCGATCTTAATTGGGGATATAGTGTATTTAGCTGATCTTATCCAAATACCTATACAAGAATATGACTTGATCCTTATGATGGATTGGCTATACAAACATCAAGCATAGGTGAATTGTTACACCAGTGCCTCACTATCGAGGATAAGACACTAATACTGACATGCTATTCCACAAATGACACTGTCCCAATACTAATTATATCTATGCTAAAAGCCAAGAAGATTTTGATAGAAGGCGGACAAGGATTCTTGGCATAACTCATGAACACACCCCAAGATATAGTTAAGATTGAAGAGGTGGAAATGGTAGTGGAGTACCCAAAAAATTTTTTGGAAGAATTAAACTCATTACCCCCTGATAAAAAGATAGAATTTGTAATTCACACTCTCCAAGGGACTATACCTTTCTCCAAGACTCCTTATCGAATGACACCTGCTGAGCTTAAAGAGCTAAAGAACCAACTTCAGGATCTACTAGAAAGAGGTTCATTAGATTGAGTACATCCCCTTGGGAAGCCCTAATACTATTTTTCAAAAAGAATGATAGGTCTCTAAGGATGTGTATCAATTATAGAGAGTTGGACAAGGCCACTACAAGAATAAGTACCCTCTACCACATGTAGAGGAGTTATTCGATCTACTATGAGGGTCAAGAATCATCTCGAAGCTGGATTTGAAACAAAGGTACTACCAACTGAAAATCAGGGAAGAAGATATCCCAAAGACCGTCTTTAATTCTCGGTATGGTCATTTTGAATTTGTAGTGATGCCTTTCAAACTGACCAATGCACCAGCAATATTCATGGACCTAATGCACCAAATTTTATATCTAGACTAATTTGTAGTCATCTTCATCGATGACATTGCAATATTTTCCAAATCTAGATAAGAGCATAAAAAGAATTTGCACTTAGTTCTCAAAACTTTGAAGGGGCATCAATTGTATGCCAAATTTAGTAAGAGTGAGTTTTGGATAGAAAAAGCGGCGTTTTGTTACACATTATATCTCAAGATGAAATAAGGGTTGATCCCTCTAAGATAGAGGTGATAGTCAACTGAAAAAGACCCGAGACTGTAATGGAAATTCGTAGTTTCTTGGGACTTGCCAGCTATTATTGAAGATTTGTACAAGAATTCTCCAAAATAGCTGGCCCATTGACTAAATTAACCCAGAACAATTAGCCATTTGACTGGAACTATAAGTGTGAAAGAAGTTTCTAGGAATTGAAGAATCGATTAATGACAACTCCAATATTGGTCCTCCTAGAAAGATTAGAAGAATTTGTCGTATTTACCTACGCTTCTAAAGAAGGACTTGGATGTATGTTGATATAGAAGAGGCGAGTTATCACCTATACATTTAGAAAACTAAAATCACACGAGGAGAACTACCCAACTCATGATTTGGAGTTGGTTGTTTTGCCATGAAAAAATGGAGGGATTACCTTTATAGAGCTATATTTGAAGTATACACTAATCATAAGAGCCTCAAGTATTTACACCCTTAAAAGGACTTAAATATGTGATAGCAAAGGTGGATGTAGTTTCCAAAGGACTATAAGTTTTTATCATCTACCACTAGGGAAAGGCAAATGTGATGGCAAATGCATTGAGTCAAAAGGCCGAAAAAGCCAATATGTTGAAAAAGAAAACACTAGAAAGTCCAAGAACAGATGTGGTGATCAAAATGAAACAAAGAGGCTAGATCATAGGAGTAAAGTTATAGCCAGATCTATATGATGAGATTCAATGAGCTTAGGCTAATGAAAGTATCCAAGTTGGATACTTAAGCAAAAAAAGTAGTTAGGAGTCCTGAAAAGCCCGAATTCAGTATAGACAGTCAAGGTGCTCTTTTATTCCTCCAGAGGATATGTGTGCCTGAAGAAATAAAGGGGAAACTATTAGAAGAGGCACATAAAACAAGATATGCAGTACATTCAGGAGGAACAAAGATGTATCAGGACACTTTTAGTGGAATGGGATGAAAAACAATATAGCACAGTATGTGCAAAAATGCTTGACCTGTCCATTAGTGAAAACAGAACACCATCGGCCATCAAGGTTGTTACAACCACTCCTATTCCTTACAAAAAATTGGAGTAAGTGACTATGGATTTTGTGATCGGTCTACTGACAATTAAAGGGGGATATGATAGTATCTAGGTGAGAGTGGACCATTTTATGAAGTCTGTGCATTTTCTACCAGTCAGAACATTTTCTACCATTCAGAATAGACTACAAAGTTGAGAAACTAGTAGAATTATATATAAGAGATATCGTCATATTACACAAAATTCTGACCAATTTTGTGATCGATCGGGATCCAAAGTTCACTTTAAGGCTTTAGAAGAGTTTACAGAGACATATAGGAACAAAGTTACAATTTAGCTCTACCGCCCATCCTCAGACTGATGGCTAGTTAGAAAGAGTCATTTAGGTATTAAAAGATATGCTACGGGCTTGTATCTTTGATTTTGGGGGGGCTAAGATAGATATCTTCCTTTGATTGAATTTGCCTACAATGATAGTTATCAATCTACTATTCAAATGGCAAAGTATAAAGCCTTGTACAAATATTAGGATTAAGAAAAATACTAAGGCCAAACAGACAAGTCGCCGAATACTATAAGACCTAAGCTAATTCAAGAAACTATCAAAAAAGTGCAGGTGATTAAGCAAAGGATGAAAGCAACTCAAGACTGATAAAAAAGTTACATAGATAATTGGAGGAAGGATTTAGAGTTTGAAGTTGATGACCAAGTGTTCCTTAAGGTATTCCCGAGAAAATGAGTCAAACAAATTGACAAAGGTGAAAAACTTAGTCCAAGATATATTAGGCCTTATGAAATATGTGGGAAAATTGAACCAATAGCATACCATCTCATGCTATCCCAAGATTTGACGGGATTACATAACATCTTCCCTGTGTCACAATTTTGGAAGAACTACATTGACCCATCTCACATCATATCATCGGAGTGCATGTAATTGAAAGGTGATATATCACATGAAGAACAGTTGATAGATATCCTAGATTGGCAATTCTAAGAACTTAGGAATTGAAATATTTCCCAAGTGAAAGTGCCATGGCGCAACATAATATGGAAAAAGCCACGTGGAAGCGAGAAGATCTCATGCGCTAATAGTATCCTTGACTTTTCCAATATTCAGGTAAGAATCTATGAACCAGATTCTTTTAAGAGAGAAAGGTCGTAACACCCTTAGAAATTTCATAATTGGTGAAATTTAATTGCCATTAATTTTATTTTCATGAATTTTAGTTGTTTATGCATTCTAAATAGTTTTGGGGCTAATATTAAATTTTAAAAAACCTAATTGAAATATATTTGAAAGTTTTAGGGTCAAATTGTAATCTTTAAAAACCTAATTGAATCAAACTTGGAAGCTTTTGTGGTTGTATGGTGATTATTTCAGGCCAAAGGGGCCAATTTTAAGTACTAATAAGTCAGGGGGCTAAAATTTAAAAGAACAAATTTTGAATTAGACTTGATTAAAATAAAAACAAAACTTAAGGGGTCAAATTTTAAATAAAAAAAGAGGATTTTATAAAATTCAACAAAATTCTTCCTTCTTCCTACTTTTCTTTCTTCCTTCACCAAGAGCCCTTTCCTACTGCTTCCAACGATCTTCTCCAGTGTCCATTAATTCCTAAAACTAAACTGATATTCAACTTCCCCTCATCATCGTGAACACGTTGACACCACATGCATGACTAATCAAGTAATGGCGCTACCAAAAATTGGGACTAAAAATTGGCCGACAATAGGGTTATTAGTTTCCATTTTTTCAATGACCAACTTGGGTTTTGAGGTATGGGTTGTGTAGAGCTCAGCTCGGGGAATAGAAGTGGCAAAGCAGTGGTGTTTCCAAACAATTGGACCTCAATTCAGCGACAGAAGAGAAAATTGACTTGGGCATTATATTGTTGAGCTGAGACACAGCTTTTAGTGGTGTTGGTGAGCTTCTCCGACAACAACGATGGAGCGACAATCTCTTCAGCTTGTTGCGACGATCATTGCGGTGTGTTCAGTTTACAATTTCAAGGCTTTTATAATCAAATCTTAGGTGAAGAAGTTGGATCGAAGATATTGCATATACATACATATATATATGTGCATAAGTGTTATGCTATTATTTTCATTTACCTTGTACTATGCCAAGAATGAAGAGTTGATATAAAATTGGTATATATATTCCCATGCACGGATTATTATATAATTTAGTGGACCCAAATATGTCATATTATATGCTAACTAGGATTAATTAAGTTACTCAAGAATTTAAACCATAAATTTGTGAATTTTAAGAAAAAATTAACTATGCATGAGACATGCATGAGTTGTATATATGCATAAGTGGACCCAAATCTATGTTATTATATGTTAAGTATTGGTTAATTAAGTTTAATGAATAAAAAAACCCTAATTTTATGAATTTGGGCCCTAAATGACAATAATTAGGTTATTGAACTAATTTGCCTATTATTATTGATTCGGGGCACTAATATGAGGTCAATTAGGTAATTAGGAAATTGATTATGTCTATTGCTCATATCGCTAAGAACCTTGTAACTAATGATAAATTAGAAGCATTATTAAGAGTATTTCTTACAATAATTTCAGACAGATTCTTACATTAAATTAATTGGGTAGTTACTAATTTTAGATAGTTAATAGTAAGATTTTAATTATTGGAAGTTATTCAGGTTGAATGTGGGTTTTAATAAGTAAATTACTTTCATGGTTAGATGATGAAAAGTAGGAAACTGTGTGTCAGTAAGCTATAACTGCATTGTGGAGACTTTTGAGGTGATGATCTACCAATTTGGCACTTTCTTGTACCTATCTGCTATTGTGATAAACCCATTGAGGGCTTCTATTTTCATATCGATTGTATCATACTTATTGAAATCTCGATTGTTCTCTATTATTTGATGTGCACACCCCTGTGAGGGTTACTGCTTGTTTTTGTTCTAGTACCTAGAACTTTCTTTATATTGTTAGATTTCTGTCCCTTATACACCAGCTTTGTCGGCTCACCCCATGATCTTGATAACTATGATAGTGATATTTGAAATAGTTTGGTAGACCTAATTATGTCAAAAGTTCTTCTAATTTATTCATATGGCTTGTTTATTAGAATAGGCCTTGCCGGCAGTTGTTGAATAATGTTCATATTATTACTTTAAAAGTTGAATTGTTATATATTGGCATTATATCATTCAACCCATGGGGACATTCTTAGGAAGTTCAACCCAGAGGGACGCTCTAAGAAGTTAGGCTTAGGGCTAAGTTTGGAAAGACGGCCATGCATAACGGACCAATGATGATAAGTCTTTCGGCTACTACCCATCTACGATCCTGACTTATAGGTAGCTGGAGGTAGTGAACTATGAGTGGCGGGATCTGGCATGCAATCAACCATGCCATAAAAGCAAGTTGTTACATGCCGAGCTGTGTGCTCAAGCAGATGGAAAGATAAAGAAAAGTTTTTCATATTCAAGTTAAATGCTATTAAAATGTTATTTGTATTCATCGAAGAGCAATAAGGAAATATGCCAACAAGCCTACTAAATGTTTACATGGTTCATATTTTTATGAGTTTAAATCTGATTTTCATTAATCACAAATTGATCATCTGATTCATTATCAATGATAATATTTGTTGCCGTTGAAATTCAATATTTTCCCTCTATCTCCTATTATGTAATTCCCTTACTGAGTCCTTAAGACTCACCCTCCTTGTTATTCTTTATTTTTTCTAAATAGGCCTAAGTGAGAAGGAGAGGCTCACATTTGTTGGAAGTCATATTGTAATAGATTAGGTGTTATGGTTGTACATATAGTCTACATCTAATTGTGGATGTTATCTAAGAGACGTTATGTGAATGTTTGTATGAAACCTAAGATACTTGGATGTATATATTACACCCTATGAAGTAATCTTTCAAGTTTGTGTGAGTTGTTTTTCCTTTGAGTTGGTTAAATTTCATGTTTCCTAGTTATCATTTGATTTAGACTTCAAGCTTGAATTGGTAGCCCCTCTGCTTAGGGAGATACCCTGAGTGGGGCCACCACAAAATTGTTGTGATAGCTAATAGTTTTTATGTTTAGGAATCTCTCTTTTATAAACATCAACAAAGCCGCCTTTGCTATGTAAGATTTTTTCATGAGTAAAATAGCCACAAAAGTTCCTAATGTCCTCACAATTGAAAGTAATCAGTCTGGCCATGATTCACATATGACATGAAACAACTATGATAGTAAACAAAGTATCCTTCCAACTTAATAAATTTTCTACACTATCACATATTATCCGAACTAATCCGTGGACTAAATTAAGGGAACAATTGTTGGCAAAGATAAAAGAAAAATATGAAATCAAATCCCTAAAACTAGGTATATGGACCAAACAATGTAAAAAGGACACGGAATAATAAAATATCAAACTCTTCAAAGAAGTTCCAAGAAAGGAGTTCTGCTAATTTTGACATGGGGAAAAGAAAGCACATACAAGATGCTCAGAAGCAAAGTTTACAATTGACATTTCAAAGTGGTAAAATGAAATACAAAAATAAAAAAAGTTGTAATCTGACTAGTCATTAACTAGATATTAACATTATTAATTAAACTTCAAGAAAAAACATATTTACCAACAAATATTAGCATCTATGTCCAAATGAAATGGATGTTTATGAAGCAAACAAGAAACGGGGATAAAATAAAGTTTTACCCCTTTGAGAAAAACTCTCATGATAATGTAAAGAGCTTACATTCACCCAGAAACAAAGAGAAATTAGAATGTGGGCACATTAACCAAATGTTAACATTATTGATAAAGCTTCAAGAACAAACATATTCATCAATAGGTATTCCTATCTATATCAAAATGAAGCAAATGTCTCTAAAGCAAACAAGAAGAAATACAAAGTTTTGCCATTTCATCGAAGAGTTAATTTCATATAGATGCCCAAAGCCAAGAACATGATAAGACTCAGTGAAACTATATTGTGCAAAGCATCAAAAGTGTCATAACACCATTTGCTAGAAAAACTCTCATGACAATGTAGAGATCTTATATTTAAATGGAGAAAAATGGAATGTGGGGACATATCGGAAAGCATTAATAGTAAAAAAGTTGGAAAAATTATTATAAGCACCCCACATTTCTCTTCCGAGTTATTATGCAAATGAGAGCAAAATGATCTTCGAAAAAAGGGTTTCTGATGCTTTCTTCTTCAACTTTTCTTGATTCAAATTTTTATACTATTACTATATATAGAAAAACAAAAATGGCCTTTGTCTCATGCTCAGAGTCTAGAGAGAAAAGGAGAAAACTAATGCAATGATGCCAATCCCCGATCCTAAGGGTATACGCGGACATGCATAGACTTTTATCAAATTGACCTAAGAAAATGTTTCTTAATTCTGAAAGCTTTTCTAAAATACATTAGGTTTGTTTGGTATAGTTTTGATGGTTTTGGGTGAAAATATTGGGAGATGGTATTTTGGAAGAGGAATGAGGAAGTGTGAGGGACATTTGATTTTGTTCTAAAGGGTGATTCCACAAAAAAAAATGTTTGATTTTGTGTTGGACAAAACATTTTCTAGTGTAAATACCACATCAATAAATTCTTTAATGAGTTAATGGGACGAAATTATTTTTATATATGAATTTTTTTGTATTTATATTTTGAATAGATATGGATATATATGTGATAATTAATTTTTCGAGGAACAGAATTAGGATTAATAGTGTTAGAGTGTATTAGAAAAAGGCTAAAAAAGATGATATTGTAGTTTAGGGAAAACGCAAAATATTGTAAAGTTTTTTTTTCTCTCTGTAACAAGACCACCATGCAAATAAATTGATATATATATATATATATGTGAAATAATTAATTTTTTGAGGAATAGAATTAGGAATAGTAGTGTTAGGATGTATTGGGAAAAGGTTGAAAAAGATGATACTATAGTTTAGACAAAACACAAAATATTGTAAAAAAAAATTCCCAATATGACCGCTATGCTAACAAATTTTGGTACCCCTTTTGTGGGATGTTAGGTGCCAAAGAGCTTGTTATTGGATTGATGAGGGATGTTTGATTTTGTTTTGAAGGGTGATTAGAGATTGTTTTCATAGAAAAAAAAAATATGTTTTATTTTGTGTTGGACAAAACAAGTTCTAGTGTAAATATCAAATTGATAAATTCTCTAATGAGTTAATGGGATGAAATTATTTTTATATATTAATTTGTTGTGTGTATATTTTTAATAATTATGGATGTATATATATGTAATATTTAATTTTTTGAGGAATAGAATTAGGATTCATAGTGTTAGAGTGTATTGGGAAAAGGCTAAAAAAGATGATATTGCAATTTAGGCAAAATGCACAATGTTGTAAAGTTTTTTTTCAACAAGAACACCAAGCAAATGAATTGATATATATATATATATATATATATATTAATTAATTTTCTAAAGAATAGAATTAGCATTAGTAGTGTTAGAGTGTATTGGGCAAAGGCTGAATAAGATGATATTGTAGTTTAGGCAAAATGCAAAATGTTGTAAAGTTTTTTTCACAAGAAGACCAGCATGCGATGAAATTTGGGTATCCCTTTAGCAGGAAGTTGGGGTGCCAAAGAGCTTGCTATTGGATTAGCTAGGGGAACAGAAAAAAAGGAAGCATGATACCATCTCCTTTACTTTTTTTATTTCAATTTCTTTATTAATGTTAGAAATTTAGTGTCTAGAGTTTTTTTTTATAATTTTTATATTAAATGTTAACATTCTGAAAGTAATTTTAATTACACTTTTTCAAGTGGAAGAATTTTGTCCAATTTCACAATGTATAAATAAATCATCACCTTCTATAAATTCCAATGTATGTTGTGGTGTCTTAATTTTTCTAATGTAATAAAGTTGATTTGTCTATGAAAAATTTTGTTTAATTTCCATATATGTAATTGTTAATATTCATATTTGAGTTAAAAATTTATTTATATTAATTTTTTAATAGAGTAATTTTTCAATTTAAGATAACTCATTTATCAAATTATATTTACACATGATATTAGGAAAACACACATAATGTATATATTTGCAAGTAACAATATAATGATATCTTACATTAAATTGTTGGTCTTGTACTTACCTATCATGATCATTTGATAGATGTTTTGCACTTTTTATTGCAATAAATCACTATGATAGCTAATATTTGTTATGTTCAGAAATCTCTCCTTTATAAACATCAGCAAAGCCACCTTCGTTGAAGTTTTCACGAGAAAAATTGCCACAAAAGTTCCTAATGTCCTCGCAATTGAAAGTAATTGGTCTGGCCATGACTCACCTAAGACAGGAAACAACTATGACATAAACAAAGTATCCCTCCAACTTAATAAATTTTCTACACTGTCACATATTATCTAAACTAATCCTTGGACTAAATTACGGGAACAATTGTTGGCAGAGATTGGAGAAAAATGTAAAATATCATACTAGTTATATGGACCAACGAACCCTTCAAAGAAGTTTTGGGAGAAAAGGAGATCCGATAATTTTAACTTGGAGAAAAGAAACCACATACAAGATGCTCAAAAGTGAAATGTATAATTGACATTTCAATGTAGTAAAATGAAGTACAAAAATAAAAAAGGTTGTAATCTCACTAGTCATTGACCAAATATTAACATTATTAATGAAACTTCAAGAAAAAACATATTCACCAATAAATATTACCATCTATGTCCAAATTAAATGGTTGTCTCTAAAGAAAACAAGAAAAGGGGATGAAATAAAGTTTTACCCCTTTTGCGAAAAACTCTCGTGATAATGTAAAGAACTTACATTTACCCTAAAACAAAGAGAAATTAGAATGCGGGCACGTTAATCAAATGTTAACATTATTTATGAAACTTCAAGAACAAACATATTCATCAATGAGTATTACTATCTATATCTAAATGAAGAAAATGTCTCTGAAGCAAACAAGAAGAAATAAAAGGGGAAAAAATAAATTTTTACCTTTTTGTTGAAGAATCAATTTCACATGGGTGTCCAAAGCTAAGAAACCGATAAGAATCAATGAAACTACATAGCTCAAAGCATTAAAATTGTCATAACACCATTTGTGAGAAAAGCTCTCACGCCAATGTAGAGAGTTTATATTTAAATAGAGAGAAATGGAATGTGGAGGCATATTGGAGAACACTAAATTGACCTAGGAAAATGCTTCTTAATTTTGAAAGCTTTTCCAAAATACATTAGGTTTTTTGGTATTATTTTGATGGTTTTGGGTTAAAATATTGGGAGATGGTACTTTGGAAGTGGGATTAAGGAGTGTGAGGGATGTTTGATTTTGTTCTAAAGGGTGATTTCACAGGAAAATATATATATATATATATATATATATGTTTGATTTTGTGTTGAATGAAACATTTTCTAGTGTAAATATCAAATCATTAAATTCTTTAATGAGTTAATGGGATGAAATTATTTTTATATATTAATTTTTTTGTATGTATATTTCTAAAACTTATGGATATATATATATATATATGTTATAATTAATTTTTTGAGGAATAGAATTAGGATTAGCGGTGTTAGTGTGTATTGGAAAAATGCTAAAAAAGATGATATTGTATTTTAGGCAGAACACAAAATATTCTAAAAAAATTTTCGCAACAAGACCACTATGCAAACAAAATTTGGTACACCTTTAGTGGAAGTTGGGGGTGCCAAAGAGCTTGCTGTTGGATTAGTGAAGGACATTTGATTTTGTTTTATAGGGTGATTAGAGATTGTTGCCGCATAAAAAAATAAGTTTTATTTTGTGTTGGACAAAGCATTGTCTAGTGTGAATATGAAATCGATAAATTCTTTAATGAGTTAATGGGATGAAATTTATATATATATATATATATATACATATATTGATTTGTTGTATGTATATTTTTAATAATTTTGGATGTATATATGTAATAGTTATTTTTTTGAGGAATAAAATTTGGATTAGTAGTGTTAGAATGTATTGGGAAAAGCCTAAAAAAGATGATATTATAGTTTAGGCAAAACGCAAAATGTTGTAAAGTTTTTTTTCGACGAGACCACCATGCAAACAAATTGATATATATATATATATATGTATAAGTAATAATTAATTTTTAAAGAATGGATTTGGCATTAGTAGTGTTAGAGTGTATTGGGAAAGACTGAATAAGATGATATTGTAGTTTAGGAAAAATGCAAATTGTTGTAATGTTTTTTACGCAACAAGACCACCATGGAAACAAATTTTGGTACCGCTTTAGTGGGAAGTTTAGGTGCCAAAAAAGTTCGCTGTTAGATTAGCTAAGGGAACAGAAAAAAGAAATATGATACCATCTACTCTATTTTTTTTCAATTTCTTTATTAATATTAGAAATTTAGTGTCTAGAGTATGTCTTATTTTTTTATAATTTTTATTTTAAATGTTAATATTCAAAAAGTAATTTTAATTACACTTTTCAAGTAGAAGAATTTGTCCAATTTCACGTGTAAATAAATCATCATTGTAACACCCCTAAAAATTGGTATTTTTAAAAAATAAGGATTTAGAAATTAAGCTATTGGTTGGTCGGATTTTAGTGCTCAAAAAATTAATAAAAAGGACTTAATTGCATGTGCATTGAAAGTTTTGGTGTCAAACTACAATATGATGAAACTTGATTGAACAACTCTTAAAAGCTTTGTGGGTCAAAATAGGATTATTTTGGGTCAAAGGGGCCAAAATTGAGCACTAACAAAGTTTGGGACCAAAGTGAAAGGTTTTGAACTCTTGGTGGCCTAACTGTGAGCTAGGATGAAGTCTTCGAGGTAAAAACACAATTTTCAAAAGTTGGCCTTTAACTAGCAAAATAGCCTCCTTTCTTCTTCATTTTTCTCCCATGCACCGTGCTCTTCTCTCTCACCAATGACCTCACTCCAACAACCAAACCTTAGCATATTTGATGCCATTTTCTTTCTCTCTTTGCTTAGAACATGAATATACCATTTTTTTCCCAAACCCACTAATGTAGTGTCCAGAAATCAAACTCAAAGTTTCGGCCACAGCAAAACTTGGTGGTGCGTCCTCACTAGTGACAAAAACGAACTTCTGGGTAATAGGTCTTGCAGCTCTTAGCTCAATGACCAAACCAATAGTTTCAATTCCTAGAATAGACCACCAGTGGTGACGGAATTGAGCAAAAACGGCAACGCTGCAATTGGAGGCCTTCTCTATGGCAATTGTGAAAACTGTCATGGGCATTTTGTTAAGAGAGCTCAAAAGGCTCCAATTGGTGCTGGAGATGGCCTTTTTCAATGGCTTTAGCAGTTCTAAGGCAATTTCTTCACCTCATCGCAGTGTTCATGGTGGTGCCTTTGGTTTGTGATTTCAAGGTTTCAGTTAAGAGATCTTGGGTAATGACCGAATTTGGGTTTTAAGTTTTGTACTATTTATTTTGCTTTCTAAATCTTGTGTATTGTTGAGAAACTAGTGTAAGAGTTTGATATGGGAATTAGGTGGACCATGCTTGTTAAATTTTGTAACTTAGTGGACCTAGATTGACATTATTTCATGATAATTTTGGATTAATTGAGTTAATCAAAAGAGAAATCCCTAAATTTTATATTATGTCAAAGAGGATGAAGAATTGATACAAGAATTGGACTAATAAACCTTGCATGTATGATTTAAAGGATTTAGCTAACTCGAATTTAGTATAAGTGGATTAGGTGTTAAAAAAACTCTAATTTTATGGATTTAAGAACTAAGTAACAATAATTGGGTTAATTAAGATAATTTTGTTGTTACTTTGATTTGGGAAAATGATATTAGGTTAATTATATAAATAAGGAACTGATTATGCCCTTTTGCCAATACCTAAACAAACCTCATAAATATTCCCTTATTAATGGCATAATGAGTCTACCGTAATAATGGAACAGATCGAAACCTAAAACTACAATCTTAGACGAATAGTTATCAATTTTAGATTATTGATAGTATAATTGTAATTATTAGGGTTGAAAGTGAATTTTGACAATAAATATACTATTTGGTTAGGTAACGAAGAAGTGGGTCCCGCAAACCAATAGACGATAATTGTGGTGTTCTGAGACTATAGAGGTGAGGGTTTATCAATCTAACACTTGCTTATACCTAATCATTATTTTGGCAAACCCCTGTGAGGATATAACATGTTTCGATATTGTACCTATTCTTGTTTATTGAAATCTATAAATTGCTCAAGATCCTATTTGTTATCTGTTAATAGATCTGAGCACCCCTGTGAGGGTTATTTCGTGATTTGCATCTAGTCAGTGTTTATCCTATCTATTCTAGCGCCATGAAGTCTTATCACCTTAATCATTATTGTCCAGTTTAAATCTGTACTATATATTGTTACTTGGCCTAGATGGCATTCCTGAGTTTGAATTGCAAATCATTGGTTTGCCTTACCGATACACCTGTTTATCCATTATAACCTATTGTGGCCATGTTGGCTTATTCCAGCTCGTTAACTGTTATTGTCTTACCTTGTTGGCAAAACTTGTTAATTGGTATTTGATATATAACAAGAGACTTGTTGGGTTGAGTATCAATCCTAGCAGAATGCTTAGATACTTGGGAAACACCAAGCAATCCGCTTGGGTGTCAGCAATATGCTAGTAGTTCGCTTAGGTAGCCGCACTGTGCCATAATTTGTATGGGCACCTATTGTGTACCCAGTTGTCATGCTTTGGTAAAAATAATTGATTAATTGGAATAAGAAGAATCAAATATGCATGTCATGTTGTAATTTGTTGGACTACATATGTGCTTAGGTTTACTTGATTTCAACTGTGTTTCGATCACTTGCATTATGCTCATGGAGCAACAAGGATGGTGTAGTTTCTTGATCTAGATTGGGGCTGTCCTCTAGGCCAAATGAGCCATCTACATTTTCTCCTAAACTGTTTTAGTTGAGATGGACCATTTCTCCCAACTGATCCAGTTGAGATAATCCTGTGTATTCAAGCCAATGTGACACCTCCCACGCTAGTACCTATCAAAAATCTTGAATTTCATAATGCTTATTTACCAAACTTGTTATTGCCTATTTCTTGACACTTTTTTGTACTGAATGTTAATTGACAATTTATTAATTGACGATTTATTGGGTAGATTCTTGCTCGACAAATCCCTATTGTTCTTTATTAAGATTATCCCTTACTAAGCCTTTAAACTTACCTCATGTATTACTTATATTTTTCAAGACAAGGATTAGGTGATGAACTTGTTGGACTCTAGGTTGGATTGACGAACATATTTTGTAATAGAATTGATGTTTGTAAATGCTTATGGGTACCCTTGGATATTTTGTATAACTTAGAAACATTATGCTATATAGGATTGAATCAATATCTACAGTATGTATATAATGCGATGTGTTGAATATCTTGGAACCGTTGATGGTATGTATTTAGTACCTATGCTACATGTTATGGGATCATCTAAAGCTTGTACATAGCATTTTGAGGAGGCTTGCTTAAGTTGAAATTCACTATTATTCTTGATAAGTTGGAAAAGTTCATCATAGGCCTATTGTTTGTTTATCCATTAAGAATTAAGACTAAACTGGGTGGCATCTCAGCTACGGGTTACCCTTGTGAGGTGTTACAGAAGTGGTATCAGAGCCTAAGTTTCTGATGACCTAGGTTAACATGGGAATGATTATTGTAACTAGAATTAACGAACTACTAGAAATTAAATTTAATTCAGAAACTATCTAGGGTGTAAACACTCGGGGTAAGGAAAACCTGAGTTATTATAGGATATGATCCTAGGATACAATTCTAGGAATATGGAGTTCTTGGTTAGTAAAGATTTAGCTTGATTTTGGAAATATTTTGGATATGTGTACTTAAGTTAAAGAATGCTTGAGATATGTCAGAATATGAATTTTGGGAGTGTGGAATTTTGGGCAGAAAAATATGAGGCTTTCTTGTGAACTGGAATGTAAAATTTGATAGGAAATGAACTTCTGGGATATAGCTCGACATTATGAAAGTGAAAGGTTATGACCAGGGTGGCCAACCAATATATAACCTCTTACTTCTAGCATGTCAGGCCCATAAATGTATGATTGTTGATAAGAATGATGCTATTTGGAATTATGGTAATTATATGAGCAATATCCATTAAAGTTGAATCTAATGAGCAGAAGACTAATTAGGAAAAACCGTATTCAGTATGCAAAGAGTTATTTTGGAAATCAACATTGTGCGAGTAATATTTGTGGAAGCCATATATGGTGAGTAAGGACTGTCACAAGAAAAAGAGTATTTGGGGAATGAACGAATGAATGATTATTTAGAATTGAGTTATAGTAATCTTATTAAGAATTTCAAATTGCTTGGGATCAAGGAACGATAAAGAAAAAGAATAAGAATAATGGAATCTTTGTTAGAATTTTAGAAAAATGAACAACTCTATATATATCCTGAACCTTATGCAATCAGAACTAATAACAACTGGATATCAACTAATAGAATACCCCATTTCATTGATGCAAGTAAGTGCAGTTTACTTTGGAAAGGTTTCCAACCTACTGAATAGCATCACCAAAACTAACTTAGATGCATTTTCCCTAGTTGAGAAAATCTAGAAAAGAATACCTCAAAATGAAAAAGCCAAGGAGTGTTGAAGAATGGGCACAAGACCTATAAGTATATTCAATAACAAAGAAAGAAGTAATAGAGCTAATGAGAGCAATGCGGCAGCAACTCCTACAACTGCACCAACAACAAGGTTAAATAGTTAGCCCTGAGATAAGCAAAGGGCTAAGGAATCTGGGACTTTATCATTTTTTCTTAAGTTCCAACCCCCAATGTTTACGGGTGAATCAAATTACCAAAAAGTAGAAGCTTGGGTCAGGGAGGTCAAAGACATCTTCAAAATGTTAGGCTACCTAGAGGACCTCAAACTCATGTTGGTTGTCTATCTATTAGAGGGAATTACAAGTCAATGGCAGATTCTGGTGAGTCAATGATGGGAATATAAAAAGGTACATCGTACTTAGGACAACTTCATGCGGGAATTTATGGAAAGATTCAAACCTTGAGAAATAAGAGATGCCTGAAAATAAGAATTTAAAAGTCTTACCCAAGAGAATATTTTAGTGTGGCAGTATGAAGCAAGATTCAATAGATTAATTTAGTATACCCGTAGATGTGGAGAGAAGAAGAATGTAAAACTAAGAAATTTGTCAAGGGATTAAGATCAAAGATACAATAAACCCTTACACCTTATGAGCAGTCCAACTTTGAGAAAGCCTTAGCGAGAGCCTTGCGAGTAGAATAAGAATCTCTTGAAGTATCTACCAGTGAGAAAAGTGGCAAATGAGGGAAAGTTACTAAACTGGGAATCACTGCGAGTAAGGAAAATGAGTTAGATAAGAAATGGCTGAAAGTCCAATTAAGGGCATACAAACGATGTGGATTCTATGGATCACATACTTATAAGGAGTCAAATTGTTAGAAAAAATAGGGCAAGTATATGCATTGTGGCAGCAATGAGCACTTCATGAAAGAGAGGCCCAACACCTGCAAGAAAAGGGAAACATGTAGCTTAAGGTTCCATCGAGGTCCTTGAAGGCTTGAGAAGAGTCTAATACCATATATCTTTAGTTTTATATCCCATACAGAGCTTAAAGAGTAGTAGATATATTATTTGTAACTATACCCAGTATGTTTAGTTTTTGTGAATTTGTATCTAGATATTTAGGAATGTATGACATCTTTCGAAGTCTAGTATGTTAAGTCAAATTTGACTACTCTTTAATGTAAATATTATATAAGAATGATCTAGTGATGCTATTAGTCATTTGTCACTATAATGGTTTTTGTGACATATTAAACAACAGTATGCACATTATCAAGATGGAGTGGAAATTTTTTAAGTAAAAGAACGATATATGATGATGAGAATGAAGCGCTCAGCAGTATCATAGCTTATCACATAAAAGTTCAGACACCATGTCTCAAAAATTGCCCAAATGACGATTGGGGATGGGGTATATCCAATCAATCTGACACAGATATCTATCTAAGAGTATGATGCAATACTCGGACAGGATTAACTGTATAGTCATTAGGCATTGGTAAACTACTACACTAAATACATCATTTTGGATATGAGATACCAATATTAACATGCCTTCTGTATAACATCTCCCCAATTCAATTATATCTGCGCTAGAGACCAGATAAATTTTGAAAGAATGTGGGTGAGAATTTTTTGTGTATCTTATTAACAAACCCCAAGATATAGTTTAAAGCCAAGGAAGTGGAGGTGATAGCTGTATACCCAGAAGTATTCCCAAAAGAAGTGAGCTCATCACCTCCTACCCCGCATAAAAGAATTATTTCACCTTCTATAGAGATAATAATCTTTTCAAAGCTAGAGTTTAAGCAAGGGTACTAGCAGCTAAAGCCCATAAAACAACACGTAAAGCACTTACGCATAGTTCTCAAAACCTTGAGAGAGCATCAATTGTATGCAAAATTTAGCAAGTGCAGACCTTGAATAAAGAAAGTGACTTTTCTTAGGCATATTATATCCTAAGATAGGGTAGAGGTTGATCTCCCTAAGATAGATGCGTGGTCAATTGGAAAATACCAAAAAATGTGGTAGAAGTTTGTAGTTTTCTGTGTCTTGTCAACTATTGATAAAGATTTCTGTAGTACTTATTTTAAAATAGCTGAGATGATGACTAAATAAACTCAGAAAAAGTTAACTATTTGACTAGATGAGGATCTGATCATGAGACATTGCTAATGGATGGAAATTTTAAAAGACTGCAATTCTTCCATCACCTATCACCCGAAAAGATAAATACAGTGGCCAATGCAAATGAATAGAAGTTATAGAAAGCCTACAAACGAGTGTTGTGTTGAAATTAATATAGTAAAGTGAGATTACAAAGATAAGTGCAATTTAGATTATAGGATGTAATGCGACAAACTTGAAGCCTATAATATATGGATAATAAAATAGAAAAAAAGGTTGGAAGTTCTAAAGAATCTGAGTTCAACATGTGTGCTAGAAGAAATGGAAGAGAGATTGTTAATAAGGCACACAAATCAAGATATATGTGCATTCGGAAAGCACAAAGATGTATCAAGACTTGAAGAAGTAATCCTAGCAAAATGTAATGAAGAGAGAATATAGATCGACTGACCAAATTAACTTATATTCTGCCAATCAGAACAAATGCTTAGATGAGAATCTAGGGACCAAATGCTTTTAAGAGGGGAAGTGTGTAACACCTCTGAAATTTGATATTTTTGAAAAATAAGGATTTAAAAATTAAGATATTAGTTGGTTGAATTTTAGGGCTTGAAAAATTAATAAAAATGACTTAATTGCATGGGAATTGAAAGTTTGGGGTCAAACTGCAATTTGAAGAAACTTGATTGAACAACTCTTAAGAGCTTAGTAGCTCAAAATAGGATTATTTTGGGTTAAATGGGCCAAAATAGGGCATTAACTAAGTTTAAGGCCAAAGTTAAAGGTTTTGAAATCTTGGTGGACCTAACTGCAAGCTAGGTTAAAGTTTTAGGGGTAAAAACATAATTTTCAAAAGTTGACCTTTAAATAGCAAAAGTACCTCTTTTATTCTTTTTTTTTTTCTCATATGCACTATGCTTTTCTCTCACTCTGCAACCAAATCTTAGCATATTTGATACCATTATCTTCCTTTCTATCTGTAGAACACATATATAACAATTTTTTCCCAAATCCACCAATGTAGTGGCCAAATATTGAGCTCAAAGTTTCAGCCATGGTGGAGCTTTGTGGCGCATCCTCGCTAGCGACAAAAATGGACTACTAGAGGTTTTGTAGTAGGTTTTGTAGCCCTCAGCTCAAAGATCACACCGGTAGCTTCAATTCCTAGAATGGACCATCCACAATGGTGGAATTAAGCAAAACCTCTGTAATGGCGAATGGCAGCACTAGGACTTTGGGGCAGCAACTAGAGGCCTTCCAAGTGGTAATTGTGAAAACTGTCTTAAGCGTTTTGTTGAAAGAGCTGAAAGGCTTCAACTGGATATGGAGTTGGCCTTTTTTGGCAATGGTGGCAGTTCCAAGGCAATTTCTTTACCTCATTATGGTGTTCATGGTGGTGCCCTTGGTTTGTGATTTTGAGGTTTCGATTGAGAGATCTTAGGTAATGATCTAATTTGGGTTTTAGGTTGTGTAATGTTTATTTTGCTTTCCAAATCTTGTGTATTGTAGAGAAATTACTGTTAGAGTTTGATATGAGAATTAGGTAGACCATGCATGTGAAATTTTGTAACTTAGTGGACCCGAATTGGCATTATTTCATGATAATTTTGGGAATAATTGAGTTACTTGGAAGAGAAATCCCTAAATCTTATATTATGTCAAAAAGGATGAAGAAATGATATAAGAATTGGACTTATAAACCATGCACATAGATTTAAACAGTTTAGTGGATTCAAATTTAGTATATTATGTGATAATCTTGGTTAAATAAGTGGATTAGGTGTTAAAAAAATTCTAATTTTATGGATTTGAGACCTAAGTAACAATATTGGGTTAATTAAGATAATTTGGTTGTTACTTTGATTTGGGATAATGATATGAGGTTAATTATATAAATAAGGACCTAATTATGCCTTTTGCTAGTATCGATATAAACCCTATAAATATTTTTGTATTAATGGCATAATGAGTTGTACAGTAATGACAGTACTGATCGAAATCTAAAACTACCATATTAGAATAATAGCTATCAATTTTAGACTATTGATAGTATAATTGTAACTATTAGGGTTAAATGTGGTTTTTGACAGTAAATATACTATTTTGGTTAGGTGACAAAGAAGTAGGTCCCACGTACCAATAGATGGTAATTGTAGTTTTCTAAGACTATGGAGATAAGGTCTGCTAATTTGGCACTTGCTTATGCTTAATTGTTATTGTGGCAAACCCCTATGAGGGTATAACATGTTTCAATATTTTACATGCTCTTGTTTATTGAAATCTGTGAATTGCTTAAGATCCTATTTGTTATCTGTTAATAAATCCAAGCAACCCTATAAGGTTATTGTTTATTTTGCTTCTAATAAGTGTTTGTTATGTCTGTTATGGTGCCATGAACTTCTATCATCTTAATTGTTATTGTCCAATTCAAATCTGTATTGTATAGTGTTGCTTAGCCTTGATGGCATTCCTAAGTTTGAATATCAAATCGTTGGTTTGCCTTATCGGCCACCTATTTATCCATTATAGCCTATTGTGGCCATGTTGGCTTATTCTAGCTTGTTAACTGTTATTATCTCACCTTGTCAGAAAAATTTGTTAATTGGTACTTAATATATGATCAAAGACTTGTTGGGTCGAGTGCCAGTCCTAGCAAAATGCTTGGATACTTGGGACATGCCAAGCATCTCGCTTGGGTGTCAGCGATATGCTAAGTAGTTCGCTTCGGTATCCATAATATGCCATACAGTCCATGTAGGCACCTATTGGATACCAAGTTGTCATACTTTGGTAAAAGTACTTAATTGATTAGAATAAGGAAAATCAGATATGCATGTCATGTTGTGATCTGTTGGACTGCATATGTACTTGGGTTTACTTGATTTCGATTGTATTTAGATCGCTTGCATTCTGCTCATGGAGTAACAAGGATGGTGTAGTTTCTTGATCTAAATTAGGGCTATCCTCTGGCAAAATGAGCTATTTGTATTTTCTCCCAAACTATTTCGATTGAGATGGACTATTTCTCCCGAATTAATCAAATTAAGACAATCCCTGGCTGTTCAAGTTGGCAATAACACCTATCAAAAATTGCATGTTTCTTGATACGTTCCTACACTGAATGTTAATTAATGATATGTTAATTGACAATTGTTGGGTTAATTCTTCCTCAACAAATCCCTACTATTCTTTATTAAAATTATCCCTCACTAAGTCTTTTGGACTTAACTCCTGTATTACTTATGTTTTCCCATATAAGGATTAGGTGATGGACTTGGACTCAATGTTAGATCGACAAACCTATTTTGTAAGAGAATTGATGTTTGTAAATACTTATGGGTATCCTTGGATATTTTGTATATCTTAGAAATGTTGTGATATGTAGGATTAAATCGATATCTACAATACGTATATAATGCGGTATGTTGAATGTTATGGAACCATTGATGGTATGTATTTAGTACCTATGCTGCATGTTATGGGATTATCTAAGGCTTGTATATAGCATTTTGTAGAGGTTTGCTTAAGATGGAATTCACTACTATTCGTAATAAGTTTGAAAAGTTCATTATGTGCCTATTGTTTGTTTATGCATTAAGAACTAAGACTGAACTAGGTGGCCCCTCAGCTAGGGATTACCCCAAGTGGGGTGATACAATCATCTTCAATAAATCCCAACGTATGTTGTGGTGTCTTAATTTTTCTGCTGTAATAAAGTTGATTTGTCTATGGAAAGTTTTGTTTAATTTCCATATATGTAATTGTTAATATTCATATTTAAGTTAAAAATTTGTTTACTTTAATTTCTTAATAGAGTAATTTTTCAATTTAAGATAACTTATTTATCAAATTGTGTTTGCACTTGGTATTAGATAAACACACATATTTACGTTTATATTTGCGAGTAACAATATAATGATATCTTACATTAAATTGTTGGTCTTGTGCTTGTCTATCTTGATCATCCAATATATGTCTTGTGCTCTTTATAGAAATAAATCGCTGTGATAGTTGATAGTTGTTATGTTTAGGAATCTCTCCTTTATAAACATCAACAAATCCACATTCGCCAAGTAAGTTTTCACGAGAAAAATTGCCACAAAAGTTCCTAATATCCTCGTAATTGAAAGTAATCAAACTGGCCATGACTCACCTATAACATGAAACAATTATGACAATAAACAAAGTATCCCTCCAACTTAATAAATTTCCCACACTATCACAAATTATTTGAACTAATACATGGACTAAATTAAGGGAATAACCGTTGGCAAAGATTGGAGAAAAACGTGAAATCCAATCCCTAAAACTAGTTATATGGACTGAATAATGTAGAGAGGACATAAAATAATAAAATATCAAACTCATCAAAGAAGTTCCGGGAAAAAAGGAGATTCGTTAATTTTGACTTGGGGAAAAGGAAGCACATACAAGACGCTCAGAAGCAAACTGTATAATTGACATTTCAATGTGGTAAAATGAAGTACAAAAATAAACAACGTTATAATCTCACTAGTCGTTAACCAGATATTAACATTATTGATGAAATTTCAAGAAAAAACATAGTCACCAATAAGTATTACCATCTACGTCCAAATGAAACAAATGTCTCCAAAGTAAACAACAAGAAATTAAAGGGAAAAAAAATAAAGTTTTACCATTTCGTCGAAGAATCAATTTCACGTGGGTGCCCAAAGCCAAAAAACTAATAAGACTTAGTGAAACTGTATAATTCAAAGCATGAAAAGTATCATAACACCATTTGCGAAAAAAACTCTCATGACAATGTAGAGAGTTTATATTTACACAAAAATAGAGAGAAATGGAATATGGGCATGTACCAAAAAGCACCAACAGTGGAAAATTTAGAAAATTGATTATAAGCACTCCCCATTTCTCTTCCCGGTTATTGCGCGAATGAGAGCAAATAATCTTCGAAAAAGAGGTTTTGGATACTTTCTTCTTTAACTTTTCTTGATTCAAATGTTTATACAATTACTGTACATAGAAAAAAAATGGCCTTTGCCTCGTGCTCAGAGTGCAGAGAGAAAGATAGAAAAGTGATGCAATGGTGCCTATCCCCGGTCCTTGGAGGTATATGCAGACATGCAAAGACTTTTGTCAAATTTATTGAAAAAGTAATTTTAATTACACTTTTCAAGTAGAAGAATTTTGTCTAATTTCACAATGTGTAAATAAATCATCATCTTCTATAAATTTCAACATACGTTGTGGTATCTTAATTTTTCTGCTGTAATAAAGTTGATTTGTCTATGAAAATTTTTGTTTAATTTCAGTATATGTAATTGTTAATAATCATATTTGAGTTCAAAATTTGTTTATTTTAATTTTAGTTGAGTAATTTTTCTGTTTAAGATAACCCATTTATCAAATTATGTTACATAGTGTAGAGAAAGGAAAAATCTGATGCGCGGGACATAATTACATGGTGTAATAATGCTGAATGAGACATGCTTTTTATTTTTGTTAAGTTGCTATTGTATAACAATTCTTAAATCTAAAATAAATACTGATCAAATTTTATTTAGCTTTAGTTTGAATTTTAATAGATTTTCTCTTAATTATATATATATATATATATTTATTTACAACAAAGAAAAATACAAGAACTTACATTCTCACATAATAAAAAAAAACAATAAATTTACAGGAACTTACACAAAAAAGTATAATATCTAATACTTGAAAAGATGAAAATTAATGAGCAATATCAAGAATATTAAAACCTACTAAACAATAGAATAATAAAATTGTTTATAGTACATAATAAATATTTTTCAGTATTTAACTTAATATAAAAAATATATATTTCATAAATGTTTTATAAAAATAAAATATGTAAATAGTTTAATATGATTCTTATTTTTAAATAAACTTTCTTGATCTAACTTTATTCCAACCGAATGCCTAAACAAAATATTCTTTTTTAAATTCTTATCAAAAAATATATAAATAAATCTATATGATATAAATATTAAAAAATGTGTAAATAAATGTATTCAAAATTTTAAAATTTGATGTTATTGGTTACCTAAACGTTCACTTATTCAGCTTTTAAAAATTTCAATTAATATAAACAATATATTGACGTATCTTACTGAAAAATTTTTCTTTCAATAATTGAGAATTAGTTCTCTACTATAGTGTTGTTGAAAAATTAAAACATTTTTATTCGAAAATCTTAATAATATAGAAATAGAATTGAGAATTATAAAAATTGTGGGGTGTAATTTCTCATGTTTATAACAAACTTTAAGTTCAAATCAAAATTTAGTTTTATTCTAGAAATATGATTTCTTTTAAAAATATTTTGTATATTTAAAAGAGATTGTATTTTGAAGTTTAATTATATATAATAAAAAAAGAAAAGAAAAACTTGTATAAGTCCTCAACCAATACAAAATTATCTATTTATCAAATTTTAAATTCTGTTCTCACTAAAATAATTTGATATTCTATAAAAAGAGATGTGTTATCTTTATTGTAAGAAACTGGTGAGTTGTAAACTTTTTAAGTAAAACATAAAATTTAAAAGATGATCATGGTTACTAAATTATTACTTTTATTTATGAAACATATTGAATATAAATGACCTTTTTTGTCTTTAAAATTCTAAGTTGTTGGGAAGACAATCATTTAATTAACTTATTATTGAATAGTGTATACTTCAATTAAAAATGAAGTGATTAATGAATATGAAACAATTATTAGATATGAAACATTGATTTGTTTTTTTCTACATAAATTAAGTTATCAACAAAATAGTTTAGATAAATATTATAATAATTTCTAGGTTAAAAATATATAATCAAATTAAATAAAGTAAATAAAAATTTAACAACCAACGCTTTTTGAGTTTTAAACTTTATGTTATGAAATAAATCTGTGATTATGCATATTACAAACTTACTCATGAGAAATATATTATTATGGTTATTTGAAATTACCCAGTGAGATATTCTCTACAATGTTAGATAAATATCATCTAATGTCTTAATTATAATAGATAAGTTAATTATATAAAAAAATTTAAAGAATGGTTAACAATCAATAAAAAAATTCTAATTTCAATTAAAATTCTTAAAATTTTAAAAATTTAGATTTGGTCAAAATTACATAAATGTGATCCCATGCCATTGCGCTATATATAAAAACATAAATAATAGGAATATAATTAATTGGAGTATTCAAATATTAAATTTAGAAAGAATATTTGAAAATTAAGTTTCAATGTCAAAAGGATAAAATTACTATAGTATAAATTTCATTAGAAAACTTTAAAATGTTAACATTTGATGAGGCATATGTGTACAACATTTTGTGTTACTTTCCATTCATGTTATATCATTATATGAACATGAATCAGTCTTTTTAATTAATATAATATGGACATGATTGTGAATTATTTACTAAATACAATATAATTTTATTTATTTATTTAATATCCAAGTAATACACAGGTTAGAAGTTATTTTTACAATTATTCACCATATATCATATATAATATGCATTAAGCATATTTATTAATTAAAGAACATTAATCGGTTTACAATTCAAATATAGAGAGAGATAAAATAGAAAACATCTCATAGTGGATTTTTCACTATAGTTAGATTTAAATTTATTAGTCTATGCGTTGTACTAGGCAATACATTTAAATTTAAATTTTTATCTTATTTAATTTTAGTTATTAATATTTTTTATAAATATTATAAAAATAATAATTGTAGCACCCCACCTCAGGACAGCACCTAAGTTGAGGCACCACTATAATTCAAACTTAAATTTTAGAGTTACAATTCAATAGTAAGTCCATAAATTCAAATGTCTCAAAATTTAAACACCGATTCAAGTCCAACAAAACTAAATAAAACCACAAAGCAGATTTATTATAAGAGTTTCAGGAAACTTAGTTAAATTACAACCTCTGACAAATCATGTCATCAATGTCATCTAACACTATAACCTTCAAAATAAAATTTATACATCACAACATCTCTAACATTAACAACACATTCACAAGTTCCATACTTAACTTTCAGCATTAGTTCTATTACAAAACACCCATGCACTTCATTCCAAACCCGGCATCCATCAAAGCCCATCCCTGTCTGAGAGATTATGAAATACAGGGGGACAAGTCTAAAGACTTAGTGAGGGATAAGTAATAGTAATAATAGAGTTTACCGAAGAGGAACTCAACTCAATAAAGCATAATTTTTATCAGACTGAATATAACAAAATTCGAAAAATAGATAGTACAAAAAAGCAAGCAGGAAACTCTCATGCCTTATTGCTCCAAAAACATATTACAGGCAAACAGAAATTATTTAAGCAAATCAAACCTAAAGCATATGCATTCCAAGAAAAGGCTATAAAACATACATTGCAAATTCACCTTATACCAAACAGGCAAATAATTTACCTAAGCGTAACAGCTTAGCATATGGCAAATGCCTATACGGAACTATATAGTACACCGCTAATACCTAGGGGAAATCCCTAGCATATCGCTCATACCCATGGGAAAATTCCCAGCGTACGATTGGCACCCAAGGGGAAATCCGTAGCGTACCGATGACACACAGTAGGAAATTCCTAGTATGCCCCTACATAACCAAACAGATAGCCCAGTATGGCCCTTAGCCCACATATTCACCATACAAATAATAGAATAACTGCTTATATAGATGCCTAGGGGAAAATCCCAAGCACATTATCGATTTCAGATCAATAGTTCATAACAGAACAAAGCAAAATGCCACCAAGGCAACAGAAAGTAGTAAATGGAACACAAATAAGCCAGCATGACTAGTAAACACAAAACTGATAGCAGATATGCCGACAAGGAAATAGATACAGTACAGATAATACAAATACAAAATAAATAGATATCAAAATAACAGACCACAGATGAAAGTTCTGGGTGCCAGAACAAATAAAAAATAGAATCGACATCAGAGATAACCCTCACAGGAGTATTCAAATCAAATAACATATAATAGATAACAAATATATTTCAAACACAGTTCAGAGTACGATTCAAAAATAGTAAAACCCACATAGGAGCTCATTACAACCACAAATAATAAAAGAAGCACTAGATTGGCAGACCCTTACAAGGGTTTTCAATAAATATGAGTAACCTGAACAAAGTAATAACCCAAGTGGGAAGTCCTCACAGGGGTGCAACAATCCCAAAGTAAGTTAAACAAACCAATAACTCAGAGTGGGAGACCATCATCTCTTGTAGTGTCAATCAGCAACAGTTAAAACCAAAATCTACTGCTCGCAAGTGCCTAGCTCATTATCACCTAATCAAGAAAATATTCCAAGAATCAAAATTCCTATTCAATCCTAGGAACCTTAGAAATGCATCAAGCAATCTAATACCTTATACATCATCAGGATAATACAGATTAAGATCCTTCTTTACAAAATTCTCTAGAATCAACATTTTTTATTTATCTACAATGGTCTAGGTTAAATCTAGAATAACACAATTTCCACGATAACAATCAAAGTATTACAATCTTAAGCAATATTTACGCATAAATCTCTAGTCAAATCCCCATTTCAACACTATTTAACTTATAATAGTTCTCAATATCAAAATTAATATTCAACTTGTTATTAACCAGCATTTGAGTCTAAAATTCGTATCTCCCATCTCCATATTCTTCGTATAGATAAACAGTCATTGAGGTACATATATCAATTCAAAGGCTCGTTCTAGATAAAATCTAACATTTATATGTATACATGTATATATATAACATGCAATAACTGATTAAAATCTAATTCTCACTATTGAGGGCTAGAAATCACAAATTGATAGCATAAGGACGATCACCACATCGAAATGAGAAAACTATCTCTCCGCCACCGCCAAACCACCGCTACTAGAAAACTCAACTCTACCACAAATTTGTTCCTCTCGATGAAAGGATTCTAATGCTACCTTTTGTTTCAAAATCCAAGCAATGTAGACATCAAAACAGGCCAAAAATTGGCGAGTTATCCTTTCCTCCACCGTGCTCTGATCACCACCCCGTTATTGTCGGAGTTTCCATGCAATGGCTCCAATGCATTCTTCTCATCAAATGCTTTCTGACCCACCTCTCAGAGCTATCAATGGTCACCAAAAAATGCGAAACACAACTAGCCACCGTCTTGTTCTTCTTAGTTCTCCTTCCGCCGCCACTGCTCCACCGCCGGATGAGGTGTTTGTGTGGCTAGAAGTGGAGGTGGTGGAGTGGAGAGGATATTAATGGGTTTAGGGGGTTGAAAGGGTTGCCGAGAAAGTTGGTCGGAGGTGGTGGTGGAGCTTTGGTGAGAAGGAAGAAAAGGAGGAAAAAATGGAGAAGAAAAAGGAAGGAAAAAGAATGGAGGAGAAGGGAACCTACCCGGTTCTTAAATCTCTTTTTCCCTTTTTTTTTAATAAAATTTTAATTTTCAATTTAATCCCTTAATATTTTAAGTTATGCAATTTTACCCCAAGTTTTTAGAAAAATGCAATTAGCCCCAAATTATTCAAAAGTTAACACAATTAAGTCTACAAAAATTATAATTTAGCCTACAAAAATTTTTAAAATAATTAATAATATGAAATTCATAAAATTTTCAAATAATGATAAAATCATATATTATAAATAAAATTAATAAAATTTTAGGGGTGTTACAAACCTCCCCATCTAAAAGAATCTAGTCCCCAAATTCTCACCTGAATATTGAAACATCTTGGGATATTATTAATGCATGAGATCCTCCCACTCCCAAGTTACTTCTTCAACATTATGATTGCGCTACAACACCTTGCCTTAGGAATCTTTCAATTCCTAAGTTCTCAAAACTTTCTATGTGTGATACGAATTAGTTACTCCTCGTATGTCAAGACGCCTTTTAGTTCCATGTGTTCATGAGATATGATATTAGACGAATCTGGGTAGTACTTCTATAGCTGCAACACATGAAAGATGTCTTATATTCTGGCTAGACTCTAGGGTAACACCAGACAATAAGCCGCTGGTCCAATTTTTTTGCATATCTCATATGGCCCCATATATCTGGGACTTAGTTTTCCACCTTTGCCTATTTTTCTGATCCCTTTTCACGGCAACACCTTGAGAAACACTAGGTCGCCAACCTCAAATTCTAGGTCCTTTCTTCATCTATCAGCATAACTTTTCTGTCAATCCTGAGTAGCTTTCATCCACTATTTTATAATATGTACCTTTTTTATAGTCTCTTTGATTAGTTCAAGCTTTATAATTCTTGGAAACTCTTCAGTGGTACCTTTACATTATGCTAAATCCTAATATAGCGGGGACTAACACTTTCAACCGTACAGTGCTTTATATGGTGCCATTTGAACAGCAGGCTGATAGATATTGTTATAGGTAAATTCAATTAGAGGTAGATGTCGAGTCTAACTTTCACCAAAGTCCAAAACACATGCTTGCGACATATCCTCTAAAATTCGAATAACTCTTTTTGACTGTCCATCGGTTTAAGGATAAGCTGTCAAACCAAATTGCAATCTTGTCCCCAAATGTCTCTATAAACCCTTCCAAAGTCTTGATGTGAATTTTGGGTCCCGATTAGACACAATACTCATTGGGATTCTGTGTAACCAGACAATCTCTTTAATATATAATTCTACCACTTTCTTAACCTTATAGTCAGTTTTGACTGGTAAAAAATGTGAGGACTTTGTTAATCGATCTACTATTACCCAAATACTATCATAACCTCCTCTGGACCTCAGCAGATCGATCATAAAGTCCATACTCACTTGTTCCCATTTTTAGTCTGGGATGGGGAGTGGCTACAACAAACATGACGGTTGCTAGTGTTCCGCCTTCACCAACTGGCAGGTCAAGCATTTCTACACAAAGTTACTACATCCTTCTTCATCCCATTCCACCAGAAGTATTTCTTTAAGTCTTGATACATTTTTCTTCCTTCAGGATGTACAATGTAACTTGCTCAATGTGCTTCTTCCAATATCCTTTCTTTCATCTCTTTTGGTATGAAAATTCTATTTTGATAAAGTAGGATACCTTGGCTATCTATGACAAACTCAAAATCTCTAGAGCTTCTAATCATTTCTTTCTATTTCAACATCCAGTTCTCTTTAGCTTGAGATTGTTGGATTTCTTCATACAATTCAGGTTATACTCTCACTCCTACAATCCAGACTTATTATTTCAATCTTATCATAGTACTTGCTTTCAACTTTTCTAATATCTTTGTGCCTTGCAGATGAGCCATCCCTACTTTCTGGCTCAAAGCATCTGCTACTACATTCACTTTTCCAGGATGAATATTGATGGAAAAGTCATAATCTTCTAAGAATTCCATCTATCTTCACTATCCCATGTTCAAATTCTTTTGCGAATGTAGATACTTGAGGCTTTTGTGATCTGTGTACACTTCAAATGTAGCCCCATAAAGGTAGTGGCTCTATTTCAACAGTGCAAAGATAACCGCAGCCAACTCTAAATCATGTGTGGAGTAGTTTTCCTCATGAGGTTTTAGCTTTCTAGATGTGTAGGCAATAACATACCTTTTCTGCGTCAACACGCATCCTAATCCCTTATATGAGGCATTTGTATATACCACAAAATTTTTCAACCCATTTGGAAGGGCTAATACTAAAGCCATAGTCAAACAGTTCTTCAATTCTTGAAAGTTCTTCTCACACTCTTTATTCCAAACAAACGGCTCATCTTTCTGGATTAACTTGGTTAATAGGTTGGCTATCTTGGAAAAGTCTTGAACAAATCTTCTACCTTAGAAAAGTCCACTTCTATCCCATTTTAAGTGATTACATGACCCAGTAAGGCTACTTTCTCTATCCAAAACTTATACTTACTGAGCTTGGCATACACCTGATGTTTTCTTAGAGTCTTCAAAACTACGTGTAAGTGCTTCATGTGCTCCTCTCTAGACTTAGAGAAAATTAAGATATTGTCAATGAAATGACCACAAATTAATCCACATAGGGTTTAAATATCCGATGCATTAAATTCATGAATGCTGCCGGGGTGTTGGTCACCATAATTTGCAGTAGCCATATCAAGAATTGAAAGTTGTCTTTGGGATATCCTCTTCTTTAATCTTTAGCTAATAATAACCTTACCTCAAATCCAACTTTGAGAAGATTCTTGATCTCCGCAGGAGGTCAAATAACTCTTCCACATGGGGTAGTAGATACTTGTTCTTGATGGTGACCTTGTTCAATAATCGATGCACATTCTCAAAGGCCCATCATTTTTCTTGACAAATAGTACTGGAGTTCCCCAAGGAAACGTGCTGGGTCTGATAAACTTCTTCTCTAACAACTCCTATAGCTAACTCTTTAATTCCTTAAGTTCCGCAGGCACCATCTGATATAGTATCTTGGAAAATGGCATAGCCCCTGGGAGTCTATGAATAACAAACTCTATCTCCTTGTCAGGGGGCAGCAAGTTTAACTCTTCAAGAAACACCTCAGGATATTTCGCTACCACTTTTACTTCTTCTATCTTGACCATGTCCTAAGGTTTGTTGATGAGGCACTCTAAGAATCCTTGCTTACCCTCATTTAGAATCTGCCTAGCTTCTATAGCTAATATGATCGGTATCGGAGGAGTTTTATCTATGAAAAGATGTGAAGATATCAACGTCCCTCCCCCGAGTGTTATGCACTTAGTGAAATAATTCACTTGTGCTCGGTGGTTGTACAGCCAATCTATTCTAAGAATTACATTATATACTTAGATAGGCATCTGTATTAAATTAGCTGGACACACTCGGCCTTTAATCATAATTAGGCAATCCCGATACATGACATCAGTGACTAACCCTACTCCCAAATGTGTTCTCACCTCTACTTGATATGCCATGGTTTCAGGTATCATATTCAGTTTTGTAGAGAATTCAACAAATATAAAAAATAGGAATCACCAGGATCATATAATACTTTACCACGAGTTTTGGTGATAGTAATCATACCTTCTACTACCTCATGGGGGTTCAGTGCGTCTTCTCCGATGAGGGCATAAGCTCGGGCTTAGATCTTTTGCTTTTCTTTTCCCGTTGAAACTGGGCCTTTCTTCCCTAGAAAACCTTTCAGAAGATACTAGCTACTACCGCATCGTAAGCATTTACCCTATTTCTGCCAACAATTTACTTCCTCATGCCCTACTGACCCACAAAATCTATTAGTGTCGGTGCCTTTTCTTAAGCCTAATTCACCGTCCTATCTACCCGAGTAGTCCTCTGAGCCACACCCTTAATTTGTGGCCTCTGTTATTTCTTGCTAGTGCCACTTAGTCGACCAGGAGATGGTCTCCCCTTTTTACCTTTTTCTTTGATTTTCTTGATTTTCTACAACACTTAGTCCAATTGCAGTGTCTTATTGATTGCTATGTTGATATTTGGCAAATCAAAAATAGCTAGACCCCATCTCAACTCTGGGTGTAATCCTTAAGTAAATCATTGAATTTATCAACTTTCATCATTCTAAACATAGGGCACATATTGAATGAGTTGGTTGAAGGTCGCCTTATACTGACTAACAATCTGATTTCCTTAGATTAAATTCATGAACTCACATTCCTTAGACTACTTGACCACTAGGGTTATATATTTATCCATGAATTCCTTGGTGAAATTATCCCATGTCCTCTGGGTTCCTATAGCTGCCGAACAATAATCTATCATTTTACACCAACTTTTAGCAAATCCCACCAAGAGGAATGTGGCAAACCATACCTTTTGTTCATCGGGGTAACACAAAGTATTAAATATAACCTCAAGGTCTTCAACCCATTCTTTAGCCTTTCAGTCGTCTGGTTCTCCATAAAACTTAGGAGGCTGAAAATGAAGAAATCTTTCTAGAGCTTGGTCTTCAGCCACGAGTTGAGCTGATGGCCTGACCTCTAGCTCCCTCTGATATACAGGTCTCATTGGCTATCCAACTAAAGAAGTTTGTGATACCTCCTCTCTCTACTTAGCCTAAGAATAAGTTGGAACTCCTTGTCTAGGAACATGATGGTCTTGAAACCACTGCCTAAGAGATCCTCCTCACTGACCAAATTGAGGTGGTATAGGTCCAGGGACACTACCACGGGATGCCATCACAGTCTCAAAATGTCAAGAATATCTCAACTTGTAATTAAAAGTTGAAGTCAACATCCTAATTCTCAACATCTCTTCAATAATTCAGGTTTTAATAAAGAAAATAATATAAGTTAAGTAAACTTTCAAAACTCATAACATGAAAGAAAGATTAAAAATAATTTCCCCAAAAGTCATACAATATCATAATATAAGTTAAAAATAGCAAATTACATAAACGTATATACAAATTAAAGGTAGCAAAATTAGCTATGCTAACAGTATACCCAGTTATAGACAAAATGATAGGGAGTTTGAAGAAAAAGGAAGAAAAAATGATATCAGTCACAATCACAAAGTTATCAACCACGGTTACAAGGTTCAATAATTAAAAGCCATCAATTGTTGTCCACGAATATACTATGATACTACAATGCTAAGACTTATTTCTAAGCTTCCTCATTAGTGATGTCAGATAGCTCGCTCACGTCATCTATCGTCCACTGATCTTCTTTATCATCAATCTCAAGTGGTGCCATGACTGGAGGTTCTAGAATAACATCTGCATTAGGGGCTTCTTTAGGTTCTTTCTCAGACTCTTCATTCAATTTTTCCTCTATTTCAGCCTCTGGTTTTGCCTCAGGTTCCGATGCTCCCTTTTGCTACTGCCAACCCTATCCTTGATCAAGGGCAAGGATCCAATGAATGCCTGATGGATCGGCCTCTACATTTATCCCGAGACCAACTCTAATGGCCTGATTGATAGCCCTGCAATAGTAGTCCATTGCTCATTCCATCTCATCTACCATTGGGTGAGGAATCTGTACCAATCTCTTATATTCAAATTGCAAAATCTGAAATGTTGCCTCTATATTAGCCCATAAGGATCAAAGCTCTTAGATTTGTGCTTCCACAATACTAACTCTAAGGCGCTCCTGGTTGAGGTCACCCATAACTCGATCATGTAGGTAGTCTTAAGCACCCAGCATTTCTTTCAAAATGCTCACCTGTTCCCGATCTTGATGAAGATGTTCATTTTGCCCATAACATTTTTCTTCCAAACTTACAAATCTTTCTAAGGTTCTTCCTTTTTTCTTTCAACTCCTTGATCTAGTCCTCTAAAGTTTTGTCATTTTGGTCATTCGTAGGTGCCTTCCCTTTATCAGATTCGCTGGCCATCTTGCAATAATTCAAGAATTTTATCTCAACAAAATCAAGCAATATAACCTAAATCCAAGCCTTAGGATCCTACTATACTCTATTAGTCCTACTATAACTCAACAATCCTATCAATACCTTAAGTACATATTCGAAATAACCCAAATAGAGATCACTATAAGTTTTATCACACGTTCACGCCTAGGTCATCTAAACCTAGGCTCTGATACCACCTCTGTAGCACCCCACCTCGAGATAGAACCTAAACTGAGGCACTACTCTAATTTAAACTTAATTTTTAGAGATACAATTCAATAGTAGGCCCATAAATTCAAATGTCTCAAAATTTAAACATTGATTCAGCTCCAGCAAGACTAAATAAAATTGCAAATACCATATATATTATAAGAGTTTCGGGGAACTTAGTTAAATTACATCCTTTAATAGATTCACGCTATCATTGTGATCTTACATTACAACCTTCAAAATAAAATTTATACCTCATATCTCTAAGGTAAACTAAACAGTCACAAGTTCCATACTTCACTTTTGGCATTAGTTCTATTACAAAACACCCATGAACTTCATTCCAAACCTAGAGTCCATTAGAGTCCATCCCTATCTGAGAGATTATGAAATACAATGGGGTAAGTATAAAGACTTAGTAAGGGATAAATAAAAAAAATAACAGAGCTTATCGAGGAGAAACTCAACTCGATAAAATATAATTTTCATCAACTAAATATAACAGAATTTGGAAAATAGACAGTACAGAAAAGCAAACAAGAAACTTTCCTATCTTATTGCGCTAAGAATAGATTACAAGAAAACAAAAATCATTTAGGCAAATCAAACCCAAAGTATATGCATTCCAAGAAAAGGCAATAAGACATGCATTGCAAATTCACCTTATTCCAAACAAACAAATAATTACATAAGCATAACAACTTGATATATAATAGATGCCTATACGGAACTGTATAGCACACTGCTAATACCTAGGGAAAATTCCTAGCATATCGCTCATACCTAGGGGAAAATTCCTAGCACACGATTGGCACCTAGGGGGAAATCTCTAGCATACTAGTGACACCCAAAGGAAAATCCTTTAGCATGCCCCTGCATAACCAAACAAATGGCCCAGTATAGCCCTTGGCCCACATAATAACCATACAGATAACAGAATAACCACTTATACAGATGCCTAGAGAAAACTCCCTAGCACACTATCATTTTCATATCAACAATTCAAAATAGAATAGAGCAGAAATTCCACCAAGGCAACAAAAAATAGTGAACAAAATATAGATAAGCCAGCATAGCCAATAAACACAGAACTGACAGCAGATATACCGATAAGGCAACAAATATGGTACAAATAGTACAGATACAAGACAGATAGATATTAGAATAACAAATAACAGATAGAAGTTTTGGGCTCTAGAACGAACAAAAAATATAATCGACATCAGAGATAACCCTCATAGGTGTATTCAAATCCAATAACAGATAGATTTCAAACATAGTTCAGAGTATGATTCAAAAATAGTAAAACCCACACAGGGGCTTATTACAACCACAGATAATAAAAAAAGTGCTAGGTTGGCGGACCCTCAGAAGGGTTTCCAACAAATACTTACTAGTAAGCTTAACAAAGTAATAACCCAAGTTGGAGGCCCTCACAGGGGTGCAACAATCCCAGAGTAAGTTAAACAAAATAATAACCCAGAGTGGGAGACCCTCACTTCTTGTAGTGTTAATCAGTAAAATAATAAGCCAAAGTGAGATACCCTCACCTCTTGTAGTGTCAATCAGCAACTGTTAAAATTGAAATCTATTGCTCGCTAGTGCCCAGCTCATCATTACCTAATCAGGAAAATATTCTAAGAATCAAAATTCCTGTTCAATCGTAGTAACCTTATAGAAATGCATCAAGCATTCTAATACCCTGTCTATTATCAGGATAATACAGATTAAGATCCTTCTTTACAAAATTCTCTAGAATCAATATTTTTTATTTATCTATGATGGTCTTGGTTAAATCCAGAATAATTTCCATGATAACAATTAAGGTATTACAATCTTAAGCAATATTTACACACAAATCTCTAGTTAAATCCCCATTTCAACACTATTTAACTTATAGTAGTTCTCGATATCAAAATTAATATTCAACTTATTATTAACCAACATTTGAGTCCAAAATTCGTATCTCTTATCTCCCTATTCCTTGCATAGATAAACAGTCATAGAGGTACATATATTGATTCAAAGGCTCGTTCTGGATAAAATCTAATATTTGCATGTATGCATGTATATATATATATATAACATGCAATAACCGATTAAAATCCAATTCTCACTATCAAGGGCTCAAAATCATAAAATGATAGCACAGGGACGATCACCACGTTAAGACAAGAAGACTGCCTCTCTGTCGCCACCAGACCACCACCGTCTGCCCCCATCAAAAAACTCAACTCCACCACAAATTTGTTCCTCTCGACGAGAGGATTCCAATGCTACCTTCTGTTTTAAAATCCAAGCAACATAGATGTCAAAACAAGCCAAAAACAGCCAAGTTATCCTTTTCTCCGTCGTGCTCTGATCACCGTGCCACTATCATTGGAGTCGCCATGCAATGACTCCAATGCATTCCTCTCGTTGAATGCTTCTTGACCCACCCCTCGAAGCCGTCAATGGTCGCCAGAAAGTGCAAAACCCAGCTGGCCACCATCTCATTCTTCTCGATTCTCCTTCCGCCATCGCTGCTCCACCACCGAATGAGGTGTTTGTGTGGATGGAAGTGGAGGTGGTGGAGTGGAAAAGAGATTGATGGGTTTGAGGGGTTGAAAGGGTTGCCGAGAAAATTGGTTGGAGGTGGTGGTGGAGCTTCGGTGAGAAGGAAGAAAAGAAGGAAAAAATGGAGAAGAAAAAGGAAGGAAAAAGAATGGAGGAGAATGGAACCTACCCGGTTCTTAAATCTCATTTTCCCTTTTTTTTTATAAAATTTAAATTTTCAATTTAATCCCTTAATATTTTAAGTTATGCAATTTTACCTAAAGTTTTAATAAAATTATAGTTAGCCCCAAATTATTCAAAAGTCAACACAATTAAGTTTACAAAAATTATAATTTAGCCCACAAAACTTTTTAAAATAATTGATGACATGAAATTCATAAAATTTCCAAATAATGATAAAATCGTATATTACAAATAAAATTAATAAAATTTTAGGGGGGTTACAATACTTAAAAAATTAATAAGAATTTCATTGAATATAATTAATTGATGATATAAATGAGAATAAAAATATTTTATATGGATATGATTTCCATATCATCAAATATATCAAATCATATGCATTAGTCCATTTAAATATGAAAAGTAAAGACAAAAAGATAAATAATTTTATATATTCAATAAATTATTCATAAATCATAGTAGAAATAAAATAAAGAAAATCACTTTAAAATTGACTCAGTTTGAGTAAATTAAAAAATTCAATATTGAAAAATGAACTTAAATAGTAGAAGATGAAATATTTTAACTTAACATAAAATTGGGATTTCAAAATTTTTTTTTTATAAATTATCTTGATTCACTAGCATAAACAATATTTGAAAGATATACAAGCATTACACATATATGCATATTCAAAAAGGATAAATTTTAACATACCCAGAGAATGATATAGAGGTGGAGAAAAAAAGAAGGCAAATATTTTAGTATTTTTAAATAATGAATTGTATGTTTAGATTATTTCTAGCACATATAATTTTAGATACTTTTAGCTTAGATTTAGGAATTTTCTCAACCATGTTTTAACTTAATTAACATACAAAATTATGGAATAAGAGATTACTAATGAATTATAATGCTTAAAACTAAATTATAATAAATTCTACATATTACTATAATAGTATAATACTCTGTATATGAAAAGTTTATATATGTACAATATATATGGAACAAGAAATATTAATTATATTGTATTGACAAATACCCTTATATGTACATATGCATGGCAATATTTTGTATATATTTATCCATAATTATATTAAAAAATATAACTATTAAAAAATATAAAAACAAGTTACGAAAATTATATATCAATAAAGTGAGTTACAAAAATTATTACAAAAAGTTATATATATGTTAATATATGTGTATATATTAAGTATTTACTAAAATTATACATATAGTTATAATAATGAACTAATATAGCTTTTACATTCATATTCAAATAAATATTGATAGGTGACAATATATTGAAATGGCAAACATGGATAAAATTAACTTACCAATTTCACTATCATCTAAGAAAAATATTTAAATTAGGACTTAATTTTCTTCTAAATTATCCTAGCACATAAATATAAAAATTAATATTAGAAAATAGTATACACATTATAAAATACATGCATCTTTAAGAAAAATAAATCTTAACTCACAAAGAGAGTGATTTATAGCGGTGGAGGGGAAAAAGGACAAATATTTTTCTATTTTTAAATAGTAGATTTTATATTTAAATTATTTTTAATATGAACTATCATAGAAATTTTTAGCTGATGCATGAGATGTCAATTAAATTGCATTGACAAATAGGGATATATATGCCTAGTTATATAGATATTCATGCATATATGTGTGTGTACATGTGTGTTTGTCCTTAATTATTCAAAAAAATCAAATTTGAGAATATAAATAATGAATAACTATTAGACAATATGATAAGACAAAATACAAAATTCATATATTAAAATAAGGAGTTATATATATTGATGCAGCGGGTAAATTTTGGGAGGAAAGAGAAAGAAAAGAAATCGAGCTATTACACGAATAACTTAAATAAAAGAAAGCCTATATATGACAAGTCTCAAAACAAAGTAAGGAACTTTTTCATAGAGGAAACAAAAGTTTCTATTGCTCAACTTATTGTCTGACAAACTATATATGTGGATCTATTTATAAACATTTCAAAAAATCCTAATTCTATAACTAATAAAAATACAACCAATTCATACTTATCTTTAAAACTTATGACTCCTCAAAAGATAATATAAAATAACACCTAACTCTCTAAAAGATAATGTAAAATAATAACTAACTCCTACAAGATAATAAAATTTAAAATCTAATGTTTATCTAAAAAGAAAATAATCTAAAAGATAAAACTTATTACCTAAGTGATAAGAATGAAATATTTCCTACCTCTGGAATATCTTCCAACAGACAACTCCAATCAAGATTCTCTCTATCTCCCATATCATTCTCCCCCTTTTAATAAAATAAATCATCCTTGAGTTATCAACATCTTTCGAATACAAAACTTATCAAATGGATGACAATGATAAAGATCAACAGCTTTAACAAATTATTTGGCAATTCCACCACAATAATGCTAATTGATTTTCTTCAATACATGACAAGGCGCACACTTCTTTGGTTGCAACTTGTTATAACTACCAATTGGGATTTTTTTTTTCCTCAAGAAAATCATAGCTTCATCACCTTCTTCAAAAGTTAAAAAGCCTCCTTGTTTATTGGCAACTACTTTATACTTGGTACTAGTTTCTTCAAATTTCTGCTTGACATTTGATTGAACATCTAGCATTAGTAGCAATTTTGCTTGCAACTCCTTAGGTATAATATCCTTCTTTTCAAATAACAAGTGCATGCCTTTAGGAAATTGTTTCTCTAGTGAATCCTTCATAGGAATCAAGATTCCCTTTACTACTAAGCAATGAACTAGTTGAGTCTCTCTACAAGCAGCCTTGAACTCCTTCCTTGTATGAGTTAGTGTCAGGAAATATTTACCTTCCACTTTAGAAGTTTTAACCTCAAACATCTTATTCAGTTGTAAAAGGGTCATCTTCACTCCATTTGTCTGCAATTTGTATTTTTTCTCCTGTCCAAAATTATGGGCATTCTTGTCATACTGCCAATGCTTACCAAATAGTAAGTGACAAGCATCCATATCTACCACATTGTAATACACTTCATCTTTATACTTCCCAATTGACAAAGGAACTTGGCAGCATTTTGTCACTTAGATGTTTTCCATAGCTTTGATCCACCCAATGCTGTAAGGATTTAAATGCTTTTCCATCAACAATTATAGTTTTTCAATAGTACTCTTTCTAGCAATGTCCTCCTAACTTCCACTATCAATAATTAAGTCACAGATGCTATCATTAATGGTGAATTTTGTTCGAAAGAGGTGGTGGCATTGAGTCATATCTTCTTTATTTAGTGCCCACATTATTTTTTGAACGATAAAAGTTCAAGCCATCCTTTAAATTTTCTCCATCATTATTACTATTGAATTTGCATATCACTTCACCTCAATCTTCAAGTTCTTCTCCAAGATCAAGATGCTCTACAATGCTGACATCTTTGCTTCTTGAACAATCATTAGAGTAGAGTTCAGGTTGATTACAATGGTAGCACTTTCTAGGAATCAACTTGGCGTATACGTTCTTCTGCATTTGCATTTAAGTCTCGATCATCTTCAACTTCTTACTTGCTACTTTATCATATGTCATCTCCTTAATTTGTTGTTGCAAGTTGTAAGTTGATGTTCTTTGTTCTATGCTTGAAGGGACGAACTGGAGTTAATTCCTTCTAGAGCGTTTCATCTTCTTATCTTATATCATCATCTTAGCTTTTAGTGCCATATTTCGTGCTTTTAAGACATTTGCTAACATCTGCATGCCAATCTTGATTTAAATTGTAGGTTTTAAACCATTGAGGTATATCGCCACTTGTTCACTGTCTGACTCTATTATGTTGTTTCATTTAGCAAGCCGCAAGACCTTTGTAGTATATCCATGTACTGATCTATCTCCTTGGTGACATTGTTGATATTGCAAGAAATAGGTACTGCTTATAATATGGGGGTAGAAAATGAGCCTTCAGTAACTACTTGATTTGGTACCACTTTTGAACTCATCCTTTATCTTCACGCTTTTTTATGTCTTGTAGACGTTCCCACCAAGCAAAGGCAACTCCCTTTAGCCTGTATGCTACTAATTTGACTCTATGCTTGTTAGGAATTTCAAGTCAAAGAATCTATCTATTTCTACAAGTTAATCCATAAATTCTTCAATTTTTAAATTACCATTGAAGCATGGAAGAACTACTTTTAAGCGAAAGTTATGATATCTAGCAATGCATTGCTAACTTCATCTTCCCATATTGAGCATCTACAAAATTTTCATTTTATTTCTCTTCTGAATCTTTTATATTGGCATATTAATAACATTGACCAATAGGATCACGTCTAATCAGTCATGGTACTGGGACAAATTCCACAGCTTGACACCTTGGCCTTGGCCATCTGTCTGCACTGAGAGCATCCAAATGAAAATTCATCTTCTCCAATTTACGATCAAGGATTCTCTAAGTGCATGAATCTCCCCCTAAAGAGTTAAGAAAGTCTAATCTCTATCAATTATTTGGTTATTTGGTGAACCACCAGTCACTCCTACATTAGCCATCAAAAAAGGCCAAACCTACTTTGATGCCAAACTAGTGTAGTGGGTAAAATTTGGGAGGAAAGAAAAAGAAAAGAAAACCAAGCTAGTGCATGATAACTTGAATAAAAGAAAGCATGTATACGACAAACCTCAAAACAAAGTAAGGAATTTTCTTAAAGAGAGGAAGTGAGAGAGAGAGAGAGAGAGAGAGAGAGAGAGAGAGAGAAAAACAAAAACAAAAACAAAAAATTCTATTGCACAAGTTGTTGTCTAATAAACTATATAAGCGGGCCTATTTATAGGCATATCAAAGAATCATAATTCTATAACTGATAGGAATACGACTAATTCATATTTATCTTTAAAACTCCCAACTCCCTAAAAGATAATGTAAAATAATATCTAACTCCTACAAGATAATAAAATTTGGAATCTAATATTTATCTTTAAAAAATCTAAAAGATAAAACTTATTATCTAATTGATAAGAATGAAATATTTTCTATTTGTGAAATATCTTCCAAAAGATAACTCCAATTAAAATTCTCTTTATCTCTCGTATGAGAGAGAGAGAGGGGGGGGAGAGGGAGAGAGATTATTAATCAAAATTAGACATGGGTGCAAATGATAAAACTAATATAATCTTTTTAAATTAATATTAATATAAAAATTGATAGAATATTATATATAGATATATATAAAAGGAACAAAATGTACAACCTTGTTTATGAAATATTTAAAATATATTTGAATCATTGTGCATTTATTTGGATCAAACCAGCAATGTCAAAGAGTTATGTAATATATATTTTTACATATAACAATTCCTTTAATTTATGTTTTTAATATTTACGTAATATATATTGAACTATAGATATTAAAGATTTTATTTTATTATTATAAATGTTGTCTTCCTTTAATATATATTTTTTGTGTGCAGGTATTCACATAATATATATTGAACTATAGATATTAAAGATTTTATTTTATTATTCTAAATATTGTCTTCCTTTAATATATATATTTTTTGTGTAGGTCATGAAGATTTGCGGCACTCCACTCTAGGTATCCCCAAAGCTAAGACACCACACAGTTCGGTCTTAATTTATAAACTCATTTATCAGGAAAAGGTCCATAATAACCTTTCAAAACCTATCAAGTTCAACGATAGGTCTAACTTAACAATTTTCAAAAAATCTTTAAGTGGATGCCATAAACTGTCTCAAGACGCAATTCAAAATATTTACATATCCGAGATCACAATTCAAACATACGTTACATAACCTTCCTAAGTTAAGAAAACTTAAAGATCAAGGGAGACCTATGCACATATATATAACCATGGTGCTATTACAAAACATTTCTTCCACGTCTTCAGCCCAAAATGTTCTTATCCGTCACCTATACCTATTTGAAACAATAGAATAGTGCGAAAGGGTAAGTCCAAACGATTTAGTGAGGGATAATCACAAGGATAAACAATGAAGATCTATAGAGGAAACATCAACTCAACAAATCATAATTTATAGTCAAGTGAGTACATATAAAGAAATAGATAGTGACAACTTAGCAAATAGGAAACTCTTCTGTCTTATTACTCCATGAACAAATTACAGGCAAACAGGGAATAGCTAAGTAAAACAAACCCGGGACATATGCATTCAACAAAATATAACCAGTCATGCATATCAGATTCACCTTATACCAGATAGTTATTCAATATTTCCAAAGCATGAGAGCTTGGCACATGGCAGATGCCAATACGGACTGTATGGTTCACCTCTGATGCCTAAAGGAAAATTCCTAGTGCATTGTTGATACCTATAGAGAAATCCTAGCATATCGCTCGTATCTAGGGGTAAATTCCTAGCATACAACTAGTACGTAGGGGGTAATCCCTAGCATACCATTGACACTCAAAGGGAAATCCCTAGCATGTCCCATTTAACCATGCATTCAGCTAGAATAGGCACTTAATAGTTCTCCATACAGATAACAGGTCAATAAACAGTTTGCAGAAGCCTAGGGAGAAATTCCTGGTGCATCGTGAGCACCAATTAAACAAGTGTGATGGCAAGGCAAACAATAATAGTACAAATAATAGAACAAGCAGATAACAAAATAGATAAATAGCATAACAGTCAGTTAACAGAACAGTCAGACGACAATTAGTTGGATATCAAAACAATACAAATAACGTAGCAATCAAATAACATATGACAAATAAAAGTTATGGGCACTAGAACAAATAGAAAATAGAGTCATAATCAAAAAATAGCCCTTATAGAGGTGTTCAGATTAAATAATAAATAATCAATTGAGATCTCAACAGATCACAGATTTCAATAACACAGTACAGTTAGTACAGAAGCAGTAACCCTTATAGAGGTTTAACACAAATACCGATAAGTCTAAGAAAGCATCAGATTGGTAGACCCTTACCTCCAAAATCCCAAAGAGCTGTCATCACCTACTGCTCTACGGGACCCTCGTCATTGTCACCTAACCAAAATGATATTTTCATAGTCAAAATTCACATTCAATCCTAATAATCACAATTAAACCATTAATAGTCTAAAATCACTAATTAATTTATTAATATAATAGTTTTAGGGCTTAAACGGTACTATTGGTCTAAAATGACTTATAAAGTCGTTATCGCCAAATAAATCCCAATTTCATATCATATTTAATAATATAACATAAACTAGTCCTCAATTACCTAATCATTCTCATAATATCATCCTAGAATCACAATAATAGATCATTTCTCCATAATTAGACCCAACCAATGCCACATAGGTCTCAAATTCATGAATTAAGGTCTAATCGGTTAATAAGCTTATTTAGTCCCAATTTTGGCATGTAACGAGGCATATCCAAGTCCATTAACTATGGAGTACTCCATGAATAGAAAATATGCATATCAATTATAATTTAATCCTTCATTATTACATAATATAAGGATTAAAGCAATAACAATACAACATGCATATATATATAAGCAAAACCCTTTCCCCAACTCATTACCAATGATTCAATCAATGAAGCCCTAGATTTACAAATAGATTATGTGGTTGTGTTCATTGCGTCGAGGGGAAGAAACTGTCCTTTTTGCTGCCAGAGCAAACCCAATTCACCACTAAAATGCTCGTCTCAGCCTCCTAAACTCAATGCCATCACCAAATCCAAGTGTTGCAGCCAAAATTGCCGCCAAAACATGCTTGGAAGCCACAACACCACCGCCTCCGATCACCTCATTTCTGCTGTCGCCACTATGTCTAACCTCCAAGCAACGGTACCAAAAGTTTCCTCAAGCTAAGAGCTCCAAGAACCACTACCCAGAAGTCACCTTCTGCTATTACTTCGCCATTGCCCATCACGGTTGTTGTAAGCCAAAATCAAACTTCAAGTTTTCAATGGCTCGCCGCCCAACTATCATGCGTGTGGTATGAATGTGAAGCTTGGAGTTAGGAGAAGAGAGATATCGGGTTGGTTTGGGGTTTACAGTCATTGTTAGAGAGAATTGCTAATAAGTTGGTGCAGAGCATCTGTGAAGAAGAAAAGGAAAGAATAGGGTGGAAAATGAAATGTTGATATATATAGGTTATTTAGCAAAATTATAAATTAGCCCACAAAGGAGTCTGTTTTGTTCAATTAGGCCCTTTCAATTATATAAAACACAGCTTTGACCCAATTGACTTCAACTCTTCCATGCAAACCCCAAAGTTTTCAAATTTAGTTCAATTAAATTTTCAATAATTACCAATTGACCCCAAAACTTTCAAAAATAATTAAATAAAATAAAATTTCATAAATAAAAAATGAAAATATTTAATTAACATATATCATGAAATAAATAGGGGCGCTACAAGATTTCTAGTGAATGGTGCAACTTCAAGAACTTTTTCTTACATTAGTGTTTTTATTTAATATTTATAATATTTGTATGATTTATAATAAATATAAGTATCTAATTATAATTATATTGAATATAATAAATTTTAAATTTAAAAATTATTGCTCGCCACAAAATACGGGTTAAAATCTAGTATGTATAAAGTAAAATATTGTTCAACCCTATTCAAAAATTTTTGTTATGTAGTAATGATGTGGACAAATTACTTTTATCTCTTTTTGCTATCTCAAAATTTTCCATATATAATTTACTAATGAGTTATTTTATTATTTGATGCTGCAAAGAGCTGAATAGTCCGGAAGTTCGGAGGATTGAGTTGATATTGGGCTTGAGATCTGCAACAAAAACAAATATGAACTAGCCGAAGTTGCCCAGGCTAAGGCTCTCCGACGCTCAAGTTAGGTTTTGGGTGAGATGGAGAGTGTATAGAGAGTATGTAGTAAAGCAGTAAAGTGGCAATACCTTGAGCGTGGTGGTGTTGGCCTAATTTATAATCTAATAAGAGTGTGAATTTACCCAAGTGCCCTTGTTAGGTACACTTGGGCTTTCCTCATAGTCGGGGTATGATAGTTATTTATGCCCAGATCTCAGGACTGAGCCACGTGGCATGATCTCCTATTTTCCTGGGTAATGCCAGCAGTAGGAGC